>KK499927.1:399065-476565 GCA_000688715.1 Glossina pallidipes | reverse complement strand
TTCAAATGGTACTCATTTAAAAACACTCCTTCGCAATACGGGTATGGCGGAAATCGCGCCGCAGTAAGTGGAACAAGTGCTCTTTATTTATTTATTTATTTTTGGTTTGGTGAGAACTTTTAGAGGGAGGCCTGACACATACAGGCCGATATCCCGCATTCTTAAGAATATTTCCGTTAATTTGAATTATTTGATAAATTTTTCCGTTAGTCTTCGATTTTATTTATATATGTGTTATTATTTCAATGTATTGGTGATGGAATTATTTTTTTTTTTTATTTTCTGTGTGTTCTTGATATAAAAAGTCTTCTTATATATTTGATGGCAGTGTTTAAAGATACCAACCATTCGCTTTACTTAGTTTCAGTTAATTTTTAACTATCAAATGTAATTTTAAGGCGATTTGTAATAGTGTGGTTGCAGGTTGTTTGGGTTCTCTTTCCGAATATTGCAAAAGTTTGAAGAACCTGGCTTATGAGGCTTGCGAAAAAACATTAAAAATTCTCTTTCAACATCCTCAAAAGCTCAAGAGCTCAAGAGCTATTCCCAACTTGAGTGTTCTATCATAAAGAGTTCACAGATGGAGACATCACCAGAACCATCATATTAAAGACTAGTAAAATCAAAAGGACTTCTGGCGCTTCTATTATCAATGACAGTAATGACGCAGCCATTTGACTACTTGTTCTTCTATTCTCATCATTTGTATGAGTAAAAATGCTGTTAAGCCGTGAACACCGCATCAAACGATTATAAATATCTTTATTACTGGAATTACAAATATTAGATTAATGTTTATCGTAGGGTAGTTCAAATTCACGATCAACTAAATGTAGGGAATTAATAGTAGAAGTGAGCAGAACAACAGTTGCTCGCATTAATTTCGATCATTTTTTCACTTGAAAGAGGCATTCATTGAGAAAAATTGGTACAAACGATTCACCAATCTTTCTGGCAACATGGCTACACCGTGTCGAAAGAATTTATATGGGCTAGCCAGTGATGCTATCATTGCCCCATTTTCGCACTTCTTAAACTTTGTGAAGGTGCGTGTCAGCCTTACCACGCTGCCTTGATCTGGGCAAGTGGTATTTAGAAGGCGCTATGCTTGGCGAGTACGCTGGACGCGCCAGAGCTTCCCATTCGCACTACAATAATGTATCGTTGGGAACTCTTGCAACAAGTGGCCAAATGAGGAAAAGAGATGAAACGAGTAATAAGACCTTTGATACAAAAATTATTTGTGCTAAATTCGGAATACAATAGACAGCACCTTATAATAGCACCGTGCAATAGCTGGTTTGAAAAGTAAGCTCTTGCGTTGAAAGAAGGTATCATTTTTACTGTCAGACCAATACTCACGTTTGGTATTTTACCAATAATAATCGAAGAAGAATAGAATCTATTCTATAATATTTGTACTCGTTCTTCTTTCCTTTTTTTTTAACTAATCATAGCAATCCGATTGAAAATAAATCAATATATTTATATATTTTTAAAAGTCAGAAAGGCTCTAAAGAATATATTTAAAATAAAAAAAAGTTTTAAAGGGAAAAGATGGAGTCTTCCAGTCCAGAGTCTAAATTATATACAAAATGTGAGTAGGGGAACGGACACATTAATCATTTTGAAATCTTTTAACGTTCACATCGACCGCAAAAACTGTCATGCCCTGTCATACATAAAGACGATATATATACATTTTTATATTATATTTTTGTCTGTTAAGGTAACGCAATCGATGAACAAAAAGTTGGTCTGGCGCACTTCACATCGTTACGTGTTCTAGGCGTGGGCGGTAAGTGCAAACACATTTCCTAATTTTTTTCTTGCATGCAAATACAAAATTCAAAAGAAAAAAGACAATCACTATTCATTCGACAGCTTATGGAAAAGTGTACCTGGTGCGAAAAAATGGTGGAAATGATGATAGGCAATTATACGCGATGAAGGTCATAAGGAAAGACAAAGCTACGCGAGACAAAACAACAATCGAGCACACGAGAAGCGAGCGTCAGGTAAGTGAATTTGATTTATCAAACAGTGCATATCAAAATCAGGTCAATCTGCTCTCCAATGGTGATTGACTCAGCAAAATGAATGTGAATTGCCACAGTGCTTTTGCTGTCTAAGCCTGCAACAGCATGTCGCGTTGCGCAAGTTTTCATATTTCGCCTGCGTTTTTGAATTTTAAAATTTCAAAAAAAAAGTATTGTAAAATCTTTTCCACATCACATAGGTGCTCGAGGATATACAAAAAGCTCCATTTCTCGTGAGCTTGCACTACGCTTTCCAAACGGACTCGAGACTTTATTTAGTTTTAGGTAAGTGGTTGTTATTTCTCTTGTTTGGAGTAATTCAAAATATGATTTCATATTTTCTTGAAGAGTACGCTAGCGGCGGTGATCTGTTTACTAATCTTGGTAAACAGGGACAATTCTCACAGGAAACGGTTAAAGTTTATATCGCAGAGTTGGTATTGGCCATAGAACATCTGCACAAAATGGGCATAATTTATCGCGATATAAAATTAGAAAATATTTTGTTGGATAGCGAAGGGCATATTCTTTTAACAGATTTTGATTTGTCAAAGAGATTTTCGTCGCATCCCGAGCATCGAGCATATACTGTGTGTGGTACGCCAGAATATATTGCGCCGGAAATAATACGTGGCGGTGGCTATGGCTATGCCGTGGACTGGTGGTCTATCGGAGCGCTTACTTGCGAATTATTAACAAATACTTCGCCATTTCCTGCAGAAGAAGAGAACAATTCCCCCAGCGATATATTACGGCGAATTGATGAAATGGATCCTGTGCTTCCGTCTACGCTCGATGAAACCACAAGGGACTTTCTTCTCAAAATGTTAAACAAAGATCCTGAAAAACGGTTGAGTGAGCACGTAAAAAAGCATGCGTTTTTTTATGGTATTGATTGGACTGATCTAAAAAATAAAAAACAAGAAGCACCTTTTAAGCCAATTTTGCACGATGGCGACGATAGCCAAAACTTTAGTGAGGAGTTTACTAATCAACCCCTACTAGATTCTCCGGCTGAAGTTCTGCATAACGCAAACAGTCTGTTCAGGGGCTATTCATACGTAGCACCGCAACATTTATGTGGGAGATTAGCCACTAAACGCCTTGCCACTTTTCCTGTCGCCTATCTTAATAAACCAATTTCGGTAAGTGAGATTTTACTTGAAAGTAATTGTTACGATATTTTCCTTTCAATATCGATACGAATTTCATTTAAGGATCCGCCTTCTGCACCAGAGACACTTTTTCTCGGAAGACTAATTAGCTCTGGATCGTCTGGAACGTGTTGCACAACTATTTACAATAATCAGACATACGCTGTCAAAATCATTCCAGACACAAAATACCGCCCATCCGAAGTAGATGCCTTAATTTCATGTGCCCACGATGACCACAAATCAATCGCTCAATATGTGGCCACATATCGTAACGGTTCCGATATATGGATTGTGCAAGAATATGTTCCAGGCGACGAAGTAGCAGAGCGAATTACAAATCGCGAATACAATTTCGACGAAGTCAAGTGCCGAGCTATGTTTAAGCAATTAATCGATGCTGTGAAGCACATTCACGAAAAGCGCTTTATACACGGCGACCTGAAATTGGAAAATATTATTTTTACCGATGACGAAACTGATCAAATAAAACTTGTTGATTTTGGTGCTGCTAGGCAAGTGTATAGCATGCAAAGCAAACATCTCTTGCTTTTGCTATCAAATATTTATTATAATATTCCTCATTACATTTTCAGTTATACGAGTAATAGGAGCATGTGGAATGACGTGCCTCGTTACACGATTGATTATGCACCGCCCGAAGCATTACAGCATGCTGAATATGCAACTTATTCAGCCTCGTTTGATATCTGGTGTTTAGGAGCCATACTGTACTCAATGTTTATGGGCCACACGCCATTTCGGCGTGAACGTGCCGAAAGATATGTGGATGCGGCCACATTAAAGCAACGTATTCTACATGGTGAAATCTTCACCTGTGCTGATCGATGGAACGAGGCGAGCTCAGAATTAAGAAATCTTATAGGCAGCTGCCTTGAAAAGGATATTACAAAGAGAGCGACGATGCAAGAAATTTTATTACACCCGTGGTTGAAAATTAACGCAAGACAAGCTTACTTCAATCTCTCAAGAGCTTTTGATATTGATGAGGACTTTCTTGGTTATGAAAACTCGAAAAACAAGCGCGCTCGGAAGAGGTTTAAAGACAAGTCTCGTCTCTACAAGTTATTGTTATATTACACGCAAAACTCTTTAAGACATTTTAAAATCGAGTGACGAATGAAAAAAAGTTTAAGACGAGCGAGCACGAGTGACGTCGGCGAAAAGTCATCAAATAAAGAAGCAAAAAAGCAGAACACACTCAACAAACTATTGCCCAGTATAAAGGAGCCAAGATATGGGCGACACCATTTATATTCGATTGTTACTTTATTCTTCCATTTATTATTCGCGCTCCGTACAAATATTTCATGGCTTCATCGAATAGCACTTTGAAACTTCTGTACACACATTATATACAAATTTATATTCAAATTTTATTTATGTCAATTATGTAATCCATCTTAGTAGTTGTGTATTTACATTTACATATATATGTATGTATACATATATATATATTTAATGTAGATTTTATAAAATTTTATTTTTGTTAATTCTAATCGATTAATTTTTCAACAAAAAATTTGTGTGCATTGCTTAAATAGTAAACTTTGCCTTTAAATGCATATTGTTGCCAATTGTCTACATTGCAACTTACACTTAATTTTAAAATTAATTTTAAATTGAATTTTGAATGGCGTGAAAGTCGGTTAATTGAAATCAACTTTCGGTATCACTGTATTTGTGTGCTATTTCACTAAGTAATTAAATGAAAATTATATTAGATAACTTGGGGCAGGTTTACTAAGATTGGCCCGACCTGATTCTTTCGAAAAACGAAATAAATTTTAATAAAACATTTTTATAACCACCACTGTAAGATGAGAGTATAGTCATTTTGTGTTTTTGCCTAATATATGTAACACCCAAAAGAAAGCTTCAGAGACCCTATAAACTATAAATATATTCTTGAACAACGTGAAATGCTGAATTGATTAAGCCGTCCGTCTGTATGGTGTTCGTTGGTGGCGCTCTCTTGGTCGCAAAAGTGAGGATATCGACTTCAAATTTGGCAAAAACATTCAAAGTTTCTGCACACAGGTTGGTATTGAAAGTGGACCAAATGGGTCGGAGCAGAAGCGCGCAGTACATCATAAACTGAACGCAACTGCCTTTTTTTGATTAAAATTTTTGGGTTTTTTGCTGGTTCTTGGGAAGTTTGGTTTGTTGAATTTTTCCTTTTTTCTTTCCGGAGGCCTTTTCCCCTTTGGTTGGAAAATTGGAGGCCTTACCCCTTGCCCCCACCAAGTTTCGAGTTCTTCACTTTTTGTTTTTTTTTCAGTTTTTTGAGGTTTTATGTTTACTTATCATACGGCAAGCAAGACCGAATGTTTTGTACACTCCGCAAATGAAGATATATTATCTGCCTAAAAAGGGTTTCGTTTTAAAATGAATATGGGAGACAATGCGGTTACTTTTTTCTTAATAATACCAGCGATATGGGTATCAAATAAAAGAACCTGGGGAGTAGAATGCGAAAAACATAGCGTTGGGTATGCAAGATTCGTCCCCCGCCAAATATAGTTTTCTTACTTGTTTATAGCTACATTTTTCAAATTTTTGTAGCGCATAGAAGTGCGGCTCGGAAACTATTCTTCTCACTATAACGATCTCAAAACTTTGTTGAGGAGTAATCTTGGCTTTAAATCTGTTCCTCCCGGCTTCGCTTTGATGCCCTCAATCTCCCTGCGATTTCTATGTACTCGAAAATGTGCATTTTTTCATGAAATGAAAAAACTATGTCAAAGTGAAGGTCATGCAAACAACTTCTTCTACTCGCGCATTAAACACTCAGTTACTTACGACACTATACTCGTTTTCTAGAATTGCGACAATTGCCTTACAAGTTTGGAGCAGTGCTTTTATAAATCAGGCGTTCATCAATAGGTTAAAGTGCACTACTTTGCGAAAGTCTTATTTGGTTAAATATGTGGCTTTATATGTATTTATTTATAAGGCGACATCATTTGCTTTAAGGAGATGATGTTTCGGTCATCGATTGCTTTCAATGTAACTTTGATTTCTCTTTCCCCAAAGCAAGTTAGTAGTGGATACACGATAATGTGGAGTGAAATTTCTTTATACTCTATCTATTAAGTTCATAGGGATGTATGCAACATCTAGAGAGACTTGAGATAGACCCACCTCTTACTATATCGTCGGATTCAGAATCATTTTCAAAGCAGAGATCATGCAAACGACTTCTACTCGTGCATGAGAAATTTCTTACTTGTTTTTCTTTTTTATATATTTAGATGAAAACTGTAATGTAATAAATTATGGGATCCTCCTGAGTGACCGGGTAGGCGAGAGTCTCGACTAACAATTCAATGGTCGTGAGTTCAAATCTCAAGTGCAGTTTTTAATAATAAATAATAATAATAAATAATAATAATATTAATGGAAATAAAGCCGAAAGCCTTAGATGCTAGCGCTTTAAGCCTTTAGTCTCAGAATATATTCGCTGGCTACATTTGTATAATAATAATAATAATAAATTATGATTATTAAAATGAATTAAGAAAGAAGAAGAAGAAATTTTTTTATTTCTTTTTATTTAAGCTATAACGCCCGTACTCGTACGTCACATTGTTCCAATTGGAGTACAATAACGTTCGTTACTTTCCTTACCTTACCTTAGAATTTACTTCTTGCAGTACAAGACTATATTATTTTTATGCAAATGCATGTAATACCTACAAGATAGACGTATCTCTTGTTAAGCCGTTAATCCAAAATCACTTTCTGAACCCGTCCGAGCTTGTCTATCCGCCTTGTTTACTTGTGTTCAACCTACAGGTCACAATTTTTGACATATTTTGATAAAATTTTGTACACCGACCCAAGGACGAGCGTCATTGAAAATGATTCAAATCGGACCACTTTTTCATATCATCGCTTGATTTTGATAAGTCGTTTTAAGAAAAGATATTGTAATCTTCCGAATATTGCTGCAAAAATCGCTGAATAATAGCACTTGGCATGGTGTGAAAATGGTGTTAAAAATTTTGATAGAATGGGGAAATTTTTTGAACATCCTACTGTGTAACCCTTCCTATAGCAACTAAATATTTATATGGTAAAGAAAAATTGCCATATTTCTTAATGAAAATTCGTTCATAATAATAATAATAATAATAATAATAATAAAATCTTACAGAGTTTGGACCACGTCGGTCGATTTTCTGCTTTTCATTTCATATAAAAATCCTAATGAAAAATAAGCCTTTATAGGGCAAAAATGTCCAATAAAGTGGATCATGGGGCAACCATATAAAATGGTTTTCACGCAAAGCAAACCTTTCTATGGCGACAAAGCCTAACTTGCAGTTTTTTTGATAACGGGAGCAAGTGGAAATTAGTAAAATCTTGGGTTTCATAATTTTAGACCACATTACTTGACGCCTTCAGCGTCCTTCAATATGAATGCTTTCATGAAACTTATGCTCTCTTAGGCAGGTCAGGTAATGTATTACTGTGTCCACGACGTAAAAGATTAATTTAATTTTATCTTTTTTAAATCCATTTATTCCAAATCTATTTCGCCGCCTTCAAAGTAGTCGCACTTAGATATTATACGCGAACATCGAATCCTCGAAACAGTTGTTGTAGCCAATGTCCGGAATGGCCTTCAAAGCCTTCTGCGATTCGGGTTCGGCAGCTCTTCATTCGCGTCAAAAATTTTTCGTCGGAATGGTCTTCCGAATTTATGGTCCGAGGAAATGGCCTTGAAGAACCAATGCAGTGTAAGATAGCAAAGACTTGCTGTTGTTTTTCCATAATTCCAGGGTCTTTTTGCGAATAGTTTCACGCAAGCGACGCATAACACTCAAATAATATTCCGTATGAACTGTTTGGCCCGGCGAAAGGAATTCATAGTGCACAACATCATGATAATCGAAGAAAAGTGTTTTTTGGGCGACTTTGGCGAGGTTTATTCGATCTTAACTCTCCTTTTGCATAATATTCGAGAATTGATTTTTTTGGAACTAAACGAGATGAGACACTATTGACGCCCCAAATATCTTTTAAAATATCGTTGATTAAACTTTGATTTATTTGACATGAGATTCGTCGGTGAAGTCTGTTGGCGGTTTTCAATCCGTGCCCGCACTTCTTTAAACTATTTCTGCCATTTGTAAACATTTCCTTGCGAAAAGTCTGCAAAAGAAATTTCATATCGCAAAAAAAAATTAATGCAATTTTTTTTGCTCAACAAAATCGCGCAAATTAAAAATCGGAAAAAAACCTTTTGGATCGTTCAAAACCAACCGCAACCGAAGCACTACTAAAGAATTGCAGTATGAAATGTGGCATAGATGTCTGTCACTTTTCTGATATCCACTATATCCGCGCAATTTAACCTGAATATTGGTCTTACTTTTTGGACGCAGTAATCTAATTTTTAGTTTATTAAAAGCGAAGATGAATGAATGACATTATTAGACGAAGCGATGTAGGATGCCTAATAGTCGGCCTCTACTGATTGTAGCGTTCTAATCAGTTTTATTCGAAAAAAAAAAAACGAATTATAGTAACTTCGTTGATATAACAGTGAATGACTTTAAGTCATCTCCATGTCTGTTTCTCAAAATTTCATATGGGAGGACGTACGTAGTCCTACTAATAAGACTAAGTTGAAGATTAAATTCATTAATGAAGAATAGGAATATGAGCAAGGCGAAGAAGAAACCAGGACAACATTAAAATATAACAGACATCAACATGTTTACAAATGCATAAAAAAACTAATTGTTTTTTAAATTTTCCAAATTAACTACGAAAAAAGAAAAAACAATTATCATAATTTGCTTTCAAAATTTATTAATTTATTTATCAAAACAATGTACACAAAAAAGAGTAACAAGCGTTAAATTGAGAAAAGCAAAGCGAATTGTTTGTTAAAAAAAAAAAACAAAAAAATTAAGAAAAAACAAAGAATAAATCCTTTGACAAATCGAAAGTCATTGAAAGAAAATTTAAGCAAAAAAAAAGAGCAATAAAAAATAAAATAAAACTAATTTGAAAGGTGAATTTCACTTAAAGCGAACATATGGTTGATTGTTACATGGAGGTCTTCAATTGGTCCTTCTATCTATTCATGGTTGTCTTTGTAGCGACATTATTCAAAGTATAAAAGTTGACGAAAAACAAAAAGAAGAATAAATTCAAATAAAAATAAATTTTCATTTCAGGTATTTATTAGAATCTTATGCATGCCGCCTGAAACAACAAATCGTGCACAAGCGAATCTATGGCTAGCGCGGGGTAAGTGTTTTTTTTTTTTTTCTGAGCGGGACGCGAGAGATGATCTAATTCGCATTGCATTTCTTTATAAGAGCGCATATAACACTAGAAAAAAAAATAAAAAAAAAAGCATTCAATTAAAGCTCGGGAGTGAGAAGACGACTATATGTAATCTTTCGCTGAAGAATCTCTTAGATTAGATAACAAAAAAAAAAAAAAAAAAACAATCCCATCAAATGGCGTATTTCGCCATAGAGCAGCACAATAGTTTCAAAATACATTTCAAATTCAATTATAAGTTTTAACACTTAATTAATTATTTTTCAAGTGCTGGGAATTTAAAAGTGACTAATAACGGAAAAAAGTTTTATTGTTTACTTTTGGTTTATTTTTTTTTTACCTCTTTACGGGTTTATTTTAATCATGTATATCAGTGACATAATCTATTTAATTTTTTTAATGATTTTATTGCTTATAGTAAGTGAGTTGCACTGTGATACAGAAAAAAAAAATCTTTTATTTATTTATTTTTTTTTCATTTTTTTCTTACTATTATTTACCATTAATTTTATAGATAATTTACAAAGGTTTTCATTTTGGCGCCACGGTTAATACCGATAGGAATCATAATTTTAACACCATACGTGATACATTATATGGACGAGGTTTGCTATGCATTTACATACATATGTATATATAGATATAGACATAAGCACATATGCCATTCTTAATACGGTCAAGGTATGGCATACATGTATCCAGGTATAAGTACATTCTCCTTCCTCTATGCCGTGGAGGTTTTCCATACGTATATATATAATTTATATATATGTATATAGCATATATATATTTATATAAGCACATATTTTTTTCATTTCATTCCGTTCTTCGTAAATATCTATAAAATCATCATCCTATGGATGTTAAACCAAAGCGAAGATAACCCACCAAAATAGCCGTAGGATAGATAGGTTTGTGTCTTTGCTAAAGCTTTCTTCGCTAAGTAAAAACAAAAACAATAAAAAATAAAAATGAAGGAAAACAAATCAGAAAACTAAAAGTCTATGTCATTGTTATTAATTATCATCCACAGTTACAGTACAAGGACAGAAAGATCGCAATGCACAGAATTGCGACGCATAACAATCCCCGCAGTTTTCGTAAAGGGCGCCGAAAGCTATTAGAAAAACGTAATTTCATTACTACAATCAGGCTTCACTGCTATCAAAATTTCCCATATATACCTCCCTCATACACATGCGAACCAAGCGTGAAGATAGCCCATCTTTTAGCAAAGACAAAATAAAGACATATTTTTACACAAACAACAACAAACGCTCCCAATTATATTTTTATACAATGAACAACAAACACGGCCCCTTATATGTTTACACCAACAACTACAAACGCGACCCCTTATATTTCTACACAAACAACAATGAACAACAAACACGGCTTCTTAAATCTTTACATAAACAAGAAACAACAACAAACACAGCCCCTTTTATTTGTACACCAACAACAACAAACACTGCCACTTATATTTTTATACAAATAACAACAAACACGGCCCCTTATATTTATACACAAACAACAATCAACAAAAAACACGTTCCCTTATAATTTTACACAAACAACAGCAAACGCAGCCCCTTGTATTTTTACACAACCAACAATAAACACATCCCCTTACATTTTGATACAAATAACAACAAACACGGCCCCTTATATTTATACACAAACAACAATCAACAAAAAACACGTCCCCTTATAATTTTACACAAACAACAGCAAACGCAGCCCCTTGTATTTTTACACAACCAACAATAAACACATCCCCTTACATTTTAATACAAATAACAACAAACACGCCCCCTCATATTTTTGCATAAACAACAACAAACACGGCCGCTTATATTGATACACAAACAACAACCAACAATATATACGGCCTCTCATATTTTTACATAAACAACAGCACAAACACGGCCCCTCATATTTTTAAATAAACAACAACACGAACACGGCGTCTTACCTCTTACCTGTTCACCAACAACAACAAACCCGGCCCCTTATATTTTTGCATAAACAACAACCAACAACAAAGACGGCCGCTTATAATTTTACACAAACAACAACAGGAAACGCGGCCCCTTATTTTCGTAAACGGTGGGCTAATGTCAGGCCAGTTATGTGGAAAATTTTTAGTGCTCTACAAAACTCTATAATTTTTTTTTTTTTTAGAATATTGAAGCAACTACTTTCAACTGACATTTCTTATTTTTCTTTCGTTTTTGTTTATCAAAATTTTTTATTATTTCAAAATCTTTTATTTATAATCAATTTTTGTAAATAATTTCTTAAAAGCATTTAATGAACGGTTTTTACTATTTTATTATATTTATAACGATAATATTTTTCGTCACATTAAGTGTAAGTAAGTCGCCTATAAGCGATTGTTCGAAATCTTTGAATCTTTCCTCACCTAAATTATTTATTTATTCACGGTCTAGTGGTCGATAAAAATTCTAAATTTTACGGAATTATCGTTTTTTTATGCATTCTATGATGGTTTACCAACGACATTCAGGCAATGGGAATTCTTACGTTCCCATCCAGGTCAGTTGTGTGTGTGTGTGTGTGTGTGTGTTTATTTCTTCGTTGCTAATCAAAATTATTTAATGAACTTGAGAATGTAAAAAAAATCAGCAATGAAAGCATAATTAATTAAGATTTTAATTATTTTTTATGATTACAATGTTCGTATGTATGTATGATTCGCCTGACAACAATAGAGAGGACAATTTTGCTCCTTAAAGTTAATATCTACTCTAAAGCACGGTCACTTTATAAGCTCACTTTATGTTATGTCGACAAGAATTTTGAAAAGCTTTTTATGCCCTACGTCACTTGTGTTGACGTTTGTCACGGACCCATGTAATAATCAGAAAAGTGGAAGAATATAATTTGTTCCTCGAACGTGTCTTTAATGCTGTATTAAGCCTTCCCAGATAAGCTCTATAATAATTTTTCTCATTTTTTTTTTAATATGACCCAGCACTTGGGGGTGGTATCCTCTATGTGTAATAGAGTGAAGATCAGAATGAATGTTTGAAAGGGAAAGACATGAATAGTGAGAGGGCGGCAGTCCGGTGGGTAGGTGACCAATCGGGTAATGCAATTACCAACTGAACACGATTTTTATCTGCTCGCCCATGAGGCAGCACAAAAGCGTAGAATACTTTCAATGGAAAACTTAGCGCTTAGCTGATCTGGTATCGCAGGCAGGAAAAAAGATTTTGTTATATATCAAAAAGAGGGAAGAATAAAAAAATCCTACTGAGATTTGAACCCGGGAGCACCGACTCGGTAGCCGCGGCTCTTATTTACTCGACCGTCCGGGAATGTAAAATGCTTTTAGCGGAAAAAGTTTACACAGTGCTAAGCCGAAATAGTTTCGATGATATTCCAGGCGAGAAACAAGCAATTGATCACGAAGATTTCGAAGGGAACAAAAGAAAAATTCATGCATGACTCTGCTCGCTCTGATTGCTTACTTTTCTCTGAAAACATTGCCTATAGGAGGGCTTATCTTTTTAAATTTTCATTTGCCCACATTTTTGCGCTTTAGTGTTTTAAGTACTTCCCTAAACTAGTGCTACCCATTGGAGACTGCGAGAAAGAAGAGAGGAATGAGAAAGAAATAAGAAAGTGGTGGCCGCAGCATAGTGATGTTTGTCCAATGGATAAGTGTTATGACATTAACGACTGAGTACTCACTATAGCTACCAGCAAAGAAAACTCTACGGCACTTGAAACATGAACTTCTGAACACTGACTTGGTACTCGTGACTCTTATCTATTCACCCACTCAGGTGGATAATTTGCGGTACAGGAGTATATTAAGTTGTTGCAAATGCTTGAAGCACTTAGAAAGACTAGAGACAGATTCATCTTTTATTACGCGGATCGATTCAGAATGAATTTCTAAATCAATTCCGTCTTGTTGTCAACCTGCAGACCGAACTTTTTAACATACTTTAATGAAATTTGGTCCACCGATATTTTTTCGCCCAAGGACGAACGCTATTGAAAGTGGTTCGAATCGGAGCACTTTTTGATCAGTTCTCAGATAACGTTTCATTTGGACAACTGGAATATATTATAGGGTATTTAATGGCGCGATACAATCCTCTATAATGTTTTTACTTGTTTTTAAAGCACCTCCGGAAACCGGGGACTTACTTAGATAGCAGGAAATAAAGAAACAAAAAGTTGTGCACTAATTTCTTTTGAATTTTCTTCTAACACGCAAAGAGTTTCCATAGATTTTCATTCTTTTGTCAATCGATAGATGCACGAGTTAACTTTTGCAAAAACTGACAATTTATGATTTCTCGAAGCGACGAATTATTATGACTGCATATTATGGCTGTCGTTAACTCCTAATCAAATTTTTTCATATCATTGATAAACAGTCGTTTTACAGCCATAAAGACAAACGTGAAACCCACAACAATATTTATCAAATTCAATGCAATTCAATTCAATTTGTTTTTACAAAGTGAACCCGCGCGTCATCACACGCCCGCTCGCTGCATTACAATGTTGTTGATAGAATTCTAAAACAAAAAAAAAAATTGAAAAATAATTTTCTTTTATCGCTATGCATGACTTAGTTACAATGATTTTCTACCTCTTATTAATACTAATAATTATGCTAATAATGCGTGTAAGTGTACAAAATAATGAAGATATAAAAGAGAAAGAAAATAGAAAAACAAAAAAGAAAAAAAGGAAAAACTATTTTAATTATATTATCTTTGTGTAGAGTTTATTTAGTTCTGCTTGCGCTAAACCAAAGAACGAAAGAAGTTTTCAATATCAACGCCAGGTCATCAGAACAATACGCATAGGTTCCCAGGAAACCGTAGGGACAATAAACACAGGTGAGTGAAGCTAGTGTTGCATAACTTTTCCCCAAAATTTCGACGATTTTATTACGCAAAATAGTAAGGATTTGAACGGGGAAGAGAATTATATTCGACGGCGGCCGAAACTCGCATACTCACCACTATGCTTTTCGCATTCCACGCTCCAAGTTCTTTTATTTGATACCCATATCGAGCAAAAATCCATAAACTTTTGTTAAGAAAAAAAGGGCTGCTTTCCGTTTATGCTCTACTAAGGGCTTCTGCTCGGGCGATTTTCAATAAGAACCTGCGTGCAGAAAGTTCTAACGTTTCTACTAAATTTGAAGTCGATATCGTCGTTTTTGTGACAAGGAGAGTGCCAACAATACACACTACACAGACTCACAGACGGACAGACATGGCTAAATCGACTTAGCATTTGTTACATACATACATTATGGAAAAAAACAAAATCAGTAGACCGCCCATCTTACAGTGGGGGACATAATGAAATATAAAATATGAGACATATTTTGTATGAAAATCAAAGCTGACACAGTGGGTGGGGGCACAGTATGTGCAATTGCTCTGCAATTGCCTACGTGCCAAGGTTCCAATGTTTCCAATAAATTTGAAGTCGGTATCTGCATTTTTGCAACGAAAAGAGTGCCATCAACACACCACTCAGACGGACAGATATGGCTTAGTCAATTCAGCATTTCATGCTGCTCAAGAAGCTTCCTTTTGGGTGTTACATACATAATGGATACATAGTGGATATAAAAAATGAAAATCTCTTGTCACAAAATGTAAACTTTCGTTAAATTAACTGTTACTTACGACTTCATATTCATTTCTCGTTTGCTTAGTTGATTTTAGCTATATTTGGAAATCTTATCATAAGCACTACAAAAAGCCATGCAATTTAATTTATACCTTTCCTAGTTATCTCATCTAATTAAAAATAATAAAAGTATATATGCATAGCTTGATTGTATCAATAGAGACATCAAAAAGAAAGAGAATAAAGTAAGAAAACTATATTCGCCAGAGGCCGAACCTTGCATACCCACCATCATTCATTCGTACCCACCATTTTCAGTACTGACTTGCGTGCAAGCATTTCCAAAGATTCTGTCAACTTGGCTGACGATCATTCAATTTTGCGAACAGGGTATTGTCGACAACATTTACCACAAGGACGGACAGACATGGCTATATTGATTCACAATTTGATGCTGATCAAGGATATATACACAGGTGGATAAGAAAATAGGTGTATGTTGTTTTGTATTGTTGTGTGTTCCTATTTAGAGTAGGAAATGTTTTAAGAGTTATATGTTAAGTACAGAAACAGAAACCTAAAAGAACTTTAGCCCAAAAATATTACATGTCTCCAAGCGGACAGTAAAATAGGTGTTTATACAAAAACGTGAGAATAACGCGATATTTGGGTATTTAAAGGAAATCAAGTCAGACAATCAATGGCCGATATAACCACCGTTATTTTAAGGACTGCTTCGATTCTTTTGGGCATGAAATGAACGGCAGGTCTCTACTAAAGTCTATATACTCTCCATACTTTTTAAGCATTTTCTCATAGTTTGTGTTTACCACTACAGGAAATCGGACGCTTTAGTTTCCCCAAAAATTCTTAACAGGATTGAGGTTGGGAGACCGACTTGGCTTGACTTCAATGACCTGTAAGTTATGCTCTCAGAACCACGTTTTTACCAAAGTGGATGATTGCTTCGCATCATTATTCTGTTGACATTTTTTTTCTGTCCACCTGTGTATATAATTTGCGCAATCTCTGCAACATTCTTCTGAGTGTTGTAAACGTTACGCCAAAATGAGTATATCCCCTGAAAAACCTGAGTCAGTCGATAAATGAAATTTAAATTGAATTCGTTCGCCATAACCCATTTAAAGTACTGTAGAGGGAAGTGACTGGCAATAACTCACATTGCACGATGTTGGGAAATTCAAAAAATATTTATAACGCAGAGTACAGTAATCCGCCCTATAACACGCTAGATTAGTCCCGCGTTATGGGAAAACGCGCTCGTATGACTCCGTATAACTCGTTATTTCTAAATGATTCACTTAACTTTAACTTTCTCTCGTTAAAAAGTATTTAAATCGCATATTAAGGGAAAGCGAACGAAAGTGAACGAAATATGCGCGAAACGTACACGAAACTGATTACGCACTTTACAAATAATTATAAATTGAGGGGGGAAATCCACGGGTTATATGGGGAAACACGTGTTATACGAGGGACATGAAATCGCATAATATGAAAAAGCGTTATAAGAGTACCGTGTCATAGGAGGTATGACTGTATACACAAGATTATATTCTTATATAGATAAATAATGCAGAGTATATAGGATTTTTCAAATATCCGTAATAGATAGAAATGTGTTTTCGGAATTCCATGCATAAACATCTATGTACATGTGAGAACAATGATTGTCTGTCCATGTCTCTGTTTAAGCCTGTTTTCGATCCAAGTATTTTTCTGCTTATCGTGGACGAATTCGTAGGCTAAACAAGTTACTTCTTCGAATTCAGTCGGTGAACGTCATCTAAAAACATTATTATGTTAACTAAGTAGCACGTTTTTTATCTCGAGTGCACAGATTGCGAGGGCAGCAAGCGTATATAGTAGCTATAGCGAGTGCTCACTCAATAACGATATAATGCTTTAGTGATCGGGGACACAACCACTAGGCTGCGGCCATCATCTCCCTATGTGTTTGTCTTCGCCCACTTTGTTCTGCTGCATGCACCAAAGGCAACAATGTTCTGTAGTATCTATATCGATAAAGATGTAGGTAACTATCTATAGGGACCTATCTGTCTATCTCTTTATCTTTTCCCAGCTCCTCCTGTTGCAGACAACGAGAAAATCCTATCGAACACTTTACAAAAAATATATAAGGCTCGACTAAAAACCCACTTCCCAAGAACACATTTTTTTTCGTCCAGGTGGGCTTATATATGTCCCGTTTTTCGCCTTCCACTAATGGCATATCCTCATCGAATTAAATTTAGAAAAGGATCAAAAAATTAAAAAATTTAAATTTCTGTTGTATTAACGCAATACATAGGCTTTTCAAGGCACTAGTCGTAAGAGAAAACTGTTTGTTTTCCTTTGTCATAGTGTTTGTAAACCCGGTTCAGATTTCATATTCCGCATTAATAGTCAAACGTATTAATTCCGTTACAAAACATTGATGCTAAGTCACAAAAACTTTAAAAATAAGTTAAAATGCTATAGTTAGGCCGACTATTAGATACCCTATACCACTTCGTTCAATAGAGTTATTCAGTCATTTTTTTAATAACACAGCAAAAATTACCGATTATTTTTTTGCAAATGCATAATCTTGCATGGAAGCCTTCCTATTGGAGGGTACTAAAAACGCCAACTAACGCGATCCAAATTTAGCAAACCTATACTTGGCCAAGTTCCTATTATTTTCCATTTGCGTCCATCGTAACAACCCACAAGTTCGACTTCGCCATAGATATTGCCATGACAGCCCCCACATATGATGCAGTCTATGAAGTAGACCTAGGTAATCCAAATTCCCTACGCCTAATTTACTAAAAACTAAAAAAATTTCCCTCACAAAGTAAAGACCTTTTAGGCATATAAACGCTTTTATTGATTAGAATCCTTTTGAGGGTTAGGGTCCAAGTAATAGACCTGCGCGGTACAAATTCGATTACGTTACTGTTTATGTTAAAGTATTACTGTGAACGAATTTTCATCAAGAAGTATTAAAAACTAGTCCTTTGTGCCACGTAAGAGTTCAATTTCCTTAGGATGATTATATGACAAACTCAAAAAGTTGCCCCATCCGATCTAAAGTTTTCACATCAACTTTGAATGCCGAAACACCACCACCTAGTCATTTTTCTGGCGGAATTCTGAAAATTACACAGGAGGTCGGAAAAGTGATCCGATCCGGATAGGGTGCAGGGTATAAAAGTGCTTTGTGATTTGTGGTGTCTCTGTGGTGGCACTCACAGAGATGTTACGGCCGTTAGAGGAAACATTGTGTACTCAGTACTATAGAAATTAGAAGCTATTTTTTCACGGTTATGGTACAGTCATTCAATTCAATGATTGGTCACAAATATTTTACGCTGAGTCCTTGAAATCTGCAAAAATTTTAAATCGATGTTCAAATAAAAGTATATCGTGATACATCAGATATAGGTTATTGATGATAACAATGTTTATAAAAAGTGTCATACTACACAAAACGTGCGGCGAACTACAATGAAGCCCACTGTATACTTTATTTGATAGTTGACGCATCTTTAAGCGTCAATATGATGACGAGCACTTGGCTTATCGGCCAGGAAATCGCTGAACTGCTTATAACGCGCTGAGCCTAAGGCAAATCTTTCCACAGGTCCGGAGTAAGCATATGTTTTTACTATAGAAGAATAAGTAGCTTTGGCAAAATTGCCCAAGGTTAAGATTGAACCACGGGTAGAAGTGTAAAAATCGTCAATACCAGCCATCATGAGCAGTTTCTTAGGGACGGGGCAGATACAATGCCAGTGCCACGAGGTGCTGACGTACTGATACTAAACCGTATTTGCCCGTTACTTTGCAAAGTACTGTGTGAGGTTTACCAATTTTATTGCCCCAATAACCACGTCGAACAGGCCCCACAGATAATTTTGCCAAAACAATTGGTCCGCGGATAGCGGTGGCAATCTCTTTGCTGCATTTAACACTCAAACCAATGTGGCCGTTATTGTCACCAATAGCCACAAACGCCTTAAAGCGTGTACGTTGACCAGCACGGGCTTGCTTCTGTACCGGGATGATCTTTAAAACTTCATCACGAAGAGTTGCATCCAAGAAGAAGTCGATGATTTCGAACTCTTTGGTAGGCAGAGAGTACAGGTAGATCTCTGTTTCCGTCCTTTACCAACCGTTCCAATTTGGTAACTGGTATCCCCGCGTTTTCGGCCACCACGTCCACGACCACGACCTCGACTGCCACGTCCACCACAAGAACCTAATCCTCCACGAAAACCACCACGGCCCGGACCTGCGTATGCCATTTTGGAGGTAGCTATAGTAAATTTAGCCCTGCATACGTAACATTCAGAAATGGTCGTCACCAAGATCTATATTTGTGCCTATGTCTAATTTTTAATTGACTGCTCTTCGACTCCTTTTCGATTGAGGAGACCATATATATACATATATATATATATTATTATTATAAATATTTTTTTTATCAAAACTCGATTTGGTTCATTAGCGTAATATCCTTTAATTACTTTGAATAAACTTGCGATATGTTAAGAGCTGTAAAATACGCTCTAGGAACTATCTCTTGCAAATTGACTAAAAAAAGAAAAGTTCAAGAATGTCAGAAAATGCTTTCCTTCGATCTAGAAAAGAGTGGTGAGTGCATTACCCAAGATATGTCGTACAAAATGTTTCAATCGGGTCCAGTTTTTTTGTCTTTGACCAAAGGTGTATTTCCTTAACTTTACTCCTTACAAGAAGGCATTCGAACTCAAGTTTTCTTTGGTCACATTGTTTCATTTACTCTTCCGATTTAATACAAAAAATTATTTGGATAACATTTAGATAGCTTCGAAACTGTGTCCGATCCCGATATACTTTTCGTTGAAAACTTTCTATATGCAATTCGCTTAAGGTTTTCTTCTGCTCTAGAATCACGTCATTTAAAATATCATTCAAAACAATACGAATAAAGTTTCGCTTTATTGTTGTTCTCTCTGTCTTAGTCATAGAAGCAGTCCAATACATCTCCACTTAGCCAACGATAAACACTATTTATTCTGTCAATCGAAGCAATTTTGTTCTTCTTAGCTCATTTCAACAGAGGGTAGCGGTAGCTTTGCTTGTTTTACCCTACGCAACTTGCGGTACAAGGATATATAAAGTTTGTGCGGATGTGCGTAACACATAGAAGGATTTAAGATTCATCTTCTATTACACCGATCGATTCAGATACACTTCCTGAATCAGTCTAAGCTTGTCTGTCCGTCTTGCTTTCTTTTGTTCAACCCACCAGCGGCAAGACTATTACACCGATCGATTCAGATACACTTTCTGAATCGGTCTAAGCTTGTCTGTCCGTCTTGCTTTCCTTTGTTCATCCCACCGGCCGCAAGACTATCACACCGATCGATTCAGATACACTTTCTGAATCAGTCTAAGCTTGTCTGTCCGTCGTGCTTTCTTTTGTTCATCCCACCGGCCGCAAGACTATCACACCGATCGATTCAGATACACTTTCTGAATCAGTCTAAGCTTGTCTGTCCGTCGTGCTTTCTTTTGTTCAACCCATCGGCCGCAAACTTTTGAATTACTTTAATGGAATTTGGTGAGCAGACTTTGTTTGACCCAGGGCAAGCGCTAATGAAAATGGCTTCGGATAAGAAAACGGACCACTTCTCGTATAATCCCTCATTTTGCAAAGTCGTGCAAACGAGTTTGCATGAATAACTGTAGGGTTGTCTGAAGTATATTTAATGGTGAACCGTGACTCACTACAGCACTTTTGCTTGTTACTATATTATCAGGGATGACTTGCAACAATTCACATGCAATTGGCAACGTGATATGAAAATTTGATCGGAATCTTTTGAAAGTCAGTAATTTCTTCTTAAAGAGTAAAGGTCGATTTATTTGCGAATACCGCGACTTTATAAACTCTCTGGAAAATTTTTCAGAAGCACTTTTTATGTCTATTGAAATTGATTCGATCGATACCTTTAAGGTTTCCACTTGACACCTATAATATTTTTAAGACCAATTATAAATAAAACCGATTATGATCATATCCTGCTATAAAGGAAGAAAATTATTACACACGGAATCAAATGCCACACTTGTATAGGGCATCGATAATGATCGTATTCGATTTCCTTTAATAATAATCGTATTTTTCATATAATCTATCGTCCGCACCCTTTATTAATCTTATCTTTTGACTTAATCGTTAAGTAATTGTAATTAGTTGCGATAATGTTCACCTACCTCATCATGTATGTATGTATGTATGTATATAATCGATGGCCAGTTGATATATTATTGATACATGATTCTTCTTTTCGCCATTACTTTAAAAATAGTTTCAATTGTGTGCGTAAGATTTTATTACCGCCGCGTAATTCAAAATTGAAAAGAAAAAAATCATGATTTTATTGTCATTAGAAAAAAAAATAAAAATAATATTTTTAAAAATTTTTTTTTATCTCGTAAATATATTGCAAGTGTTGTGTTGTTGATACCAAAAAGTCACAATCCAAGAATGGATATACTCTTAATATATATCTCAACATTTTTTATAATTTTTTTATTGATTCCATTTGTTTTCTACCTACTACGGGTAATGAATATTTTTACGCAACTTATCAACCAACAAAATAAGAATAATTTAAAATTAAAACCAAATATTTGTTATTTTAAGTTTAGTATATTTTATGGTTTATACTGGATCCTCGGATATGTTGTCAAAAGATTCAACGACATTTCCATAGACAAAGCCGTCCAATACGTAGTGGTATGTTCAAAAAAACAAATAAAGAAATTCTTTACAAAAAAACTTTAAAAAATATTCAGCATAGAACATCCAAGAATTTGTTTTTAAAGCAAACGCCTAAAAATATTCTAAAACACTTTTCTAAATGTTTTCTATACAAACTACATAAAAAATTGTTATCAACTATACCTTACTTGGCGCGAGTATGTTGTTACTGCTTTTTCTTTTTAGTTAATGAAGCAAACAATAGTTGAAAACTGCTGGCGGAAGTAGTGGTCCCCTCCGAATCATTGTCAATAGCGCTTGTCCTTAGATCAAAATGGGTGTTCATCAATATATCTCAACAATTATGGTCAATACTTTGAACACAAGATAACAAGGCGGATAGGCGGACAGACAAGCTTAGTTCGATTCAGAAAATGATTCTGAATCCGATGGTATAGTAAGAAGTGGGTCTATAGCAAGTCCTTCTAGATGTTGCATACATCCCTATGAACTTAATATTCCTTAGGTATAGAGTATAAAGAAATTTCGCTCCACATTATCGTGTATCCACTACTAACTTGCTTTGGGGAAAGAGAAATCAAAGCTATATTGAACGCAAGCGATGAGCGAAACATCGTCTCTTTAAAGAAAATGACTTCGCCTTATAAATAATTACATAAAAAGCCACGTATTTGACTAAATAGGACTTTTGCAAAGTAGTGCACTTTAACCTATTGATGAACGCCTGATTTATAAAAGCACTGCTCCAAACTTGTAAGGCAACTGTCGCAATGCGAGTATAGTGTCGCAAGTGTTTAATGCGCGAGTAGAAGAAGTCGTTTGCATGACCTCCACTTTGACATTCATGAAAAAATGCACCTTTTCGAGTACATAGAAATCGCAGGGAGAGTGAGGGCATCAAAGCGAAGCCGGGAGGAACAGATTTAAAGCCAAGATTACTCCTCAACAAAGTTTTAAGATTGTTGTAGTGAGAAGAATAGTGTCCGAGCCGCGCTTCTACGCGCTACAAAAATTTGAAAAATGTAGCTATAAACAAGTAAGAAAACTATATTCGGCGGGGGACGAATCTCACATACCCAACGCTATGTTTTTCGCTTTCTACTCTCTAGGTTCTTTTATTTGATACCCATATCGCTGGTATTATTAAGAAAAAAGTAATCGCGTTGTCTACCATATATTCATTTTAAATTTAACCCATTTTTTGGCAGACAGCCTTATGATAAGTAAGCATAAAACCTCAAAAAAGTGAACAATAAACAAAATGTGATGATTTCTAACTTTGTTGGTGGCATGGGTTATGTCTTCTATTTTTCCACGCAAGGGGTAGAGTGCTTCGTGAAGTAAATATGGAGAATTTCAGCAATCTAACTTGCCGAGTACCGAGCAAAAATCCTACAATTTTTATTAAAAAAAAGGGAGTTGCGTTCAGTTTATGATGTACTGCGCGCTTCTGCTTCGAACCATGTGGTCCATTTTGAATACCAACCTGTGTGCAGAAACTTTGAATGTTTTTGCCAAATTTGAAGTCGATATCTTCACTTTTGCGATCAAGAGAGCGCCACCAACGAACACCATACAGACGGACGGCTTAATCAATTCAGCATTTCACGTTGTTCAAGAATATATTTATACTTTATAGGGGCTCTGAAGCTTTCTTTTGGGTGTTACATATATTAGGCAAAAAAACAAAATGACTATACCCTCATCTTACAGTGGTGGTTATAAAAATGTTTTATTAAAATTTATTTCGTTTTTCGAAAGAATCAGGTCAAGCCAATCTTAGTAAACCTGCCCCCTGACGAATCTCACATACCCAAGGCTATGCTTTTCGCATTCTACTCTCTAGGTTCTTTTATTTGATACCCATATCGCTGGTATTATTAAGAAAAAAGTAATCGCGTTGCCTACCATATATTCATTTTAAATTTAACCCCTTTTTTTGGCAGATAACATATCTTCGTTTGAGGAGTGTACAAAATACATTTAAACGTTCGGTCTTGTTTGCCTTATGATAAATAGGCATAAAACTTCGAAAAAGAGAAAAAAATTACATTTGATTATTCGTAACTTTGTGTGGGTATGGCCTATTGGCTCCATTTCTGAACCTAGAGAGTAGGGTGTTTCGCAAAACAAATGTGGAAAATTTCAGCATTCTAACTTTAGCAATTTCCAAGTAACTGAGCAAAAATCCAAGAATTTTTGCTAAAAAAAGAGAATTGCGCTCAGTTTACGTTCCACTGCCCGCTTCTGCGCAGACCGATTTGACCCATTTTCAATACTAACCTGCGTGCAGAAACTTCCAATGTGTTCGCCAAATTTGAAGTCGATATCTTAATTTTTGCGATCAAGAGAATGCCGTCAACAAACGCCACACAAACGGACGGCTTAATCAATTCAGCATTTCACGTTGCTTAAGAATATATATAAATACTTTATAGGGTTTCTGAAGCTTTCTTTTGGGTGTTACCATCTTACAGTGGTGGGTATAAAAATGTTTTATTAAAATTTATTTCCTTTTTCAAAAAAGTCTATGGGTGGCCTTTTTTTTGTTTTCGAAATCGAAATTTCATAATTCGAAAAATGTACGACAATGAAATATCGAAGAAGACATAAATCCTGTGATGTAAAGCTAACAGCAATTTATATATATAAGCACAACATGAAAAGCATTGAAACAGAACTATTTCGTTTAACGATTTTGAGACGTAAATAGACATAATTTTCACGTTTTTTCCTAAAACTAATGTGAAGAGATTGCTCAGCTTTTTTTGATTATGGAATTGGTTTTGCCTTTTAATTAAATTTAAAAGTGCATTTCACAATTCCAGGAGTCCTATAAAAAGAAAAAATAACCTTCTTGTCTACATTTCGCAATCAAAATTTATAAAAAGAATAGCATAGTGAGATATATTAGCGAGATGCCTTAGTAAGGTACAGTGGTGATATAAAAAAGTGATTACTTTAAAGTCAAAATGAGATGAGAAGTCGTTTGAAGACAATTTCGGGAACGATATAAGAGATATTAATTATTGTGATCGGTCATTAGTTATAAAAGAGCACAATGTGCATTCTTGCCACAGTTGTTTTGATTTTGTATCACGTCTTCATATGCTGAAGAAATAATCATAAGAAGACGCTCCGATATCAGTTTTATTATAGAAACGGATTTCTAAAACCTACAAGCCGCACTCAAAAGAAGCCTGGTCAGCCTTGACTTGGAAATAACCGACAAAAGTGTATGTCGGAGCTGTGAAAAAAAACATTCATCGCCTTATTAGCTTGCTCTCAGAATCTGAAAATCACTGTAATCTTGTTGTACGAGATGAAGTGAGGCAACTTACGCCAAATCGAAATAAGGTTTAAGAGAAAGAAAACTGTCGGGATAACGTTGCATGTGAACATTTCCTTATGTGAAGTTATAGTTTTTCCGCAAAATAATTAAAAATTGAAATATAGTTTAAAGTAAATAAAAAAGTCGTCAGTTTCCATAATTTAATTTAAATGAAAATCGCCGCTGATTACTGCAACTCCCCCACCACATACTTCAACTTCCATCGAGTCGTCTACTGTCCATTGATTATTAAGAATATTATAGCGTTCTACGCTGTTAATATACTCCCCATCTGTGCCCGCTTTTGACGCACCACCAAACACGTATATGTCGTCTGCTATGATAGCGGCTGAATAATCGAACCTTTTGGAAAGCATAGAAGGTATCGCCTCCCATCTATTTGCCCGTATGTCAAGGCGTGAGCAATCCTCCGCAATAGAAAACAAGGAGCTTTCGTAAGACATAAATTCAAATGCAGCCGGGCTCAGACTTCCTGGCATTTCATTCAAATTATACCATCGTCCCTCTCTCGAATCGAAGCGGATACACGTAGGCTTGCCATCAATTCCACGGCCCAAGCTATAAACGCTGTGGTTTTTCACAGCTGCACGACAGCAGCAATTGAGCGGAACAGGGGTATCTGGACACGTATACCATTTGTTGGTTGCAGGATTGTAACTTTCAACACTTGAATCTTTGCAACCACCGATAGCATAAATCAGATTGTCACAAGCACAAATTCCAAAGTAATAGCGACCAGTGTTCATAGGCTCGATGTGAGTCCACTTCTTATTGACCCGATCGTAACACTCCGCGGTTTTCAAACTATTACCGCAATATCCTCCAACTGAATACACCGTACCGTTTAAAGACATTACGGAATTTGCACACCTACCATTCAACATTTCTGAGATAGGAGACGTTTTGTTGTTGGTTGCATCGTAGATTTTGCACGTACGATGCACTGTCGCAGGCTTTATATGCTTACCACCAGCGAACAGAACATGAAACTTTGCGTTTCGATTTGTACGCACATTTTTGGTCTGAGACCAAAATGATGAACGCTGGCTTAGTGGTGTTAGCTGATATCTAAAGGCTTCAATTAAAAACCGATTGCATTGCGGATCGCTTGTAAGCATAGTTTCACTAAGGATGTGATCTCTCAAAAACTCAGTTCTAACAAAAGTCAGACGAACGTGGAAAAGTTTGTCGTCTTCCATTAAATCTTGAATCTGAAAAGAATATTTTAAAAAATTACGAACCAAGTTATAATGGATAAACGATACTCGGAACTTCTCGTCCGGATGTTCGGTAAAACATTTAATTTGCCAGTTGGTCAATTGTTATTTCTGTACTTTCTTATGCCAAATTCCGCTTTAGATATCGGAAAGAAGCAAGCAGGGCTAGCTAGCTGAACACTAGTGGAAAGCGTTAGGGAATTTTTAGAAAAAGAAAATTTGGGAGGAATAGTCATGCGGTGGACACGAAGCGTGCCTTGCACGTATATTTAAGAAAATACATTCTATCCGAAAGTCTCCTGCTTACTGGTTGACACAAATTGCTTAATACTAATGTAAGCTCAAATGAATTTACATCTGTTGTACGCAAGTATGGCTTTGTTGCAAAAATGTTGCTTAACATCCTTTTCTTACAAAGGCAAACGCCACTAATATAACTTTTGTTCTTGTCTTTACTGCGCCCAATTCATGGCATACGAATTGCTTAATGCTTCAGTTATTTACTTACCACTTCAAAAGGCAGTTCTAACCATTCCTTCTTATGGATTAATATGACAACATTTTTTAAAATATAGTCGCGGATGCATTCATAGAGTTCGTTGAACGGTGGCTTATCTGAAAGAAAGAAATATTTGTATTTTAGGAACAGAAGCAGGAATTCATGCTCTTACCGGCGATTCTTCGTAGCTGGAGACAATTTGTTGCATTTATATTCCGCTTAAGAAAGTCCACGCATTCGCGTTTTACCCATTCGATCTGTAAGTAGTCAGATGTTGTGCAAATGGATTGAACATTTTCCTCGGTTAGTGCGATTTCCCCAGAATAGATGTACTCAACAATGGTTTTTACAGCGGTTAAGTCGTTATCTTCGAATTTAACGAATCCCGTGGCTTTCTCTTTCGTCTCATCTACAACAATTCAGATCCACTGAATTAAAATGTGATTTGAAAAGTCTGTGAAACTACTTACTCTTAAACATGGCTGCGAAATAGGGGGAAGCAATCGAAAGGACCAACCTGTGGGCGTGTATAGTTTCGCCTTCTACCTCCAAGCCAAAGTCGCAATTCTGTAACATCAAATGGTCACATGTTAGATTCTACTAACACTAGCTGCTTAGTATCTAGTTACCTCTCGATTGATTCGCATTTCATTTAAACTATCAAAGAAGGCATTACTGTAATCGGCATTTTTACGTTTCTCTGCGAAAAATTGTTCAGCTTCCTCTGTACTTCCGGCGACCATATTGTTGGAATTTCTAAATTAGAAATAATAGATACTAAGATTATAGAATTGAAACTGCACTTTAATTTAGATCTCAAAATTTTTAATTTTGAAACCTCGAGCATTAAATTCACAGAAGGACAGATTGGGATAAATTTTAAAAACTCCCCGTTTTGCTTAGTAATTCCAATACATTACAAAGCGTCAAGCCTTCAGTTCGTGTTTTTGGATATCAAAAAATGCATATTTCTTCAAGTGTACAAATATCATAAATAGTGTAACACTAGTTGGTACAAGTTTTGTGACATTGCCCTGCCATTGTACGTATGAATGCAGAATGCTCATGTAGCTCCACACATTCTTGAAGGTATGCAATGTGTAGATGTTTTGAAACCTAGACCATAGATGGATGGTGCATTAAAGTATATGTGAACTGCATTCTTTGTATCATATTTTAAATCGATTTTCTAATAAACCGATAATAACTTTCAAACATAATATATATACCTAGCTACGTAGCTACATAATCTTATCTTGTAAAACATTACAAACATGTGTTAGTTTTGGACACAAATCGCAAAAAAAGTAATTAAAAATCATATGTGAGAACGAAATAACTAAGATAACTACGGTCACCTTGAGACGAATTTTGCATACCCACTAGATTTGTTTTCTTTTTCTGTTTTTTTTTTTTTTAATTTGATCAAATTTTAAAACTCAATAGGCTTCAAACTTATAAAAAAATCATTCGCTTTTGTTTTATAATTATTTTATCTACTATGAGTTATTCTTATATAAAAGAGAGTATCAAGTCGCACTACAGGATCTTTTTTATTCATATTTTTCATCAAACTAAAATTCTAACACAATATAGTCGCACTAATCGAAAGATTTTTTTTAACATATGTTCTTCGAAATCCGATATATATATAATTGAAAATTTAATCTTAGTTGATAAGTCCAAGTTCATATTAGCCTATAATACAGAACAACGGTGACAATATTACCAAAACAAAACCTCATAAATGCTATTAATAACATCCTGACCATAGCAGAGATTATCCGAGAGAACAAATAATGAGGCCATCCGAAAATTTATTAAGCAAATGATCCGACATTTAGGAAAGGCCAACGTACACATTTTACTTTCTTTTCATTCGCATAGGTTAATCCAAGTTAACCGCCAAAATCCGCTGTAAAGTCAAAATAATATTAACCGGTTTGTTATTTATCTTATCTTACCAAAACCAATAAACCATTTTTTACAGAACACATGGTTAATACAAATACTGCTCCGCTAATCTAAAATATGTGGAATGTAATGTTAGACATAGCTTCAGTTGGTAGAGTAGGAAAGGATTGTAGATTACATTTGCCAAGTTTCGGTTTTCGATGCCAAATTTTAGATCGTCTTTTGAACTTTAGCAATAGTCAAATTGATTGATATGAATCAGCTCTAGCGAGGCCTTCTGCACAGCCTTAAAACACACACCAAGTTGCTGCAAATTTAAGATACTTGGATAGGCTGTCAGTGGCTGCCTATTTCTTTATTTTGATCGTGTTTGTAGACTATTTAGTAGATCCATTCTCATAGTTGATATGAAGCCATCATCTAAGAATTGAGAAAGCTGTTTCCGAGAATAGCAAGTTTGACTCGCTCCTCGCACGGGGAGCGGACAGAGTGATTCTTAATCTTATGCACAAAGAGGACATGATTAGAGTTCTTTAGGGATGTATACACCGTTGACAAATTGGAAGTTTTGTACGCTTTACCCAAGTTCTTTCGAGGTTAAAATTAAATCGACTTTGACGCTTGCCTCAAATTATGACGAGTTTTCCTAGCTGTTACAAACGAAAGGGCAAATATGGTTTACCCTTATCCCTTGCTGGTGGATGATATAATTATATAAAAACTCTTTCGATTAAACGAATAAGTAACAAATCAGAAACATTTCGCTTAGTACCATTTTGGTATTAATTCGAAGCACCCACTTTGCCATATACACGATATGTGTTAAAAAAAAAACAAAAAAAAATAATAATACTAATAGTAAAAGTCAAGAAAAACAATGTAAATTTCTGCTTAGTTATCTCTTCAAAAAGAAAGACGGCAGCGAAGTGTAAACACTATGCTTAGCATACTTTATTTCATGATAGTATTGGTATTGCTTTTCCTCATAATGCCAATTGTATGCTGTTATGTGAATGTGAGAAGTGCTAAACTGGAAAAAATATGCCGTCCGCACAATCGTCGTCCCGCCTTTTATACGCAAACCCATCAAAGTTGGCTCAATAGCTGGCAAATACAAACTACGTCGCCGACTAACAACAATAATTGTTCGCAAAACGGTATGATAAGCAAAAAAAAACAAGAAAAAAATAAAAATAGAAAATAAGAAATAAAAAATAAAAAATAAAAAAAAAACAAAACCAAACAATGTGCGTAGAAATGCAAATATAAATACATTATAATTTGAGCTTTATCTTATCTTGATTTTTGTTTTTCAAGTGTTTAGTATATATATATATATATATATATATATATATATAAAGCCACAAGTGCTTGAGAGTGTGTTCTATATACAGGCTGTTTTTCTCTTTCCAATTTTGTTCAATTTTTTTTTATTTTTTTTTTTTTTGTTCGAGTTAATTTTAATTTAATCAGTTTCATTAGCACGCACCTGTGTAGTACTTTTCAGTCTTCATAGTTGTTAGATTCGTTTATTTAAATCGATTCACCTTCAAACGATGGTAGACAGTGTTTGTTTTCTCTATGAAAGTAAAAGTTGTTCTGCCGATTTATACGCTACGTGTACGTTGTTGTGTGCGGAGATGTCAGTCATAGAAAACTTAATTGTTTATATAATAGCTTTGGCAATTCTTTACGCTATCTATCAATTTATAATTGTAATGGATACAAAAAAAAAAAAAAAAAAAAAATCCAAATTCAAATAACAAGTGAATTGAACAAATTTTGTTTACATTTAAATTTAAATTTTTTCATTCTTTTTTTTTTTTGTTTTTTTTGTTTTTTTCATTAATGTTTCAGCTTATTATACGCGTGTGGAAAGTTTGTCGTTTAAAACGTCGTCAAGGTTCAGAGAGAGGTATGACATTATTGCTACATGTTTCAATAAAGTTTTTTTCAAGAAATTTTGCACCTCTCAAGAAAATTCTTATAGAAATCTTGCATAAAAATTGCAAACAAAAATATTTTTTGCGCAAACATGTACTGAGTAATCAGAAAAGTATTCAATCTTTCAATCGGATAGTAAAGTTCAGATATTAATTTCCGTCTACCAGAAATTTAGCAAAGACATCTCCGCGACTTAATACTTAATATGGCCGAGCATCGCCTTTCCCGGTGTTGTGCGTATGAATCATCAAAGCAGATTACATCTGCTAGACAGATTCGTAACAGAGATTTGTTATGAGTTGGGCAAATTCATGATACACTGTGGCACGATCACTTAAAGTATATTCCGGCGAGATGGCGGTCAAACACTCGCTCACTACACAATTCCCTACATACGCCCCTATTTACTGTCCCTACAAATTAAAGTACAATCACAGCTGCTGCAAACCAAGATCACTCGATAGAGCCTTGACATCCGATCTTTCAAGGCAGGTTCCAGACACCGACCGTAACAACATATAGACGTCTAAAGGGGGGCACTACTGAAAGTCTACATTGCCCGAGAAGTAAATGTTGACGCTCAAATGCTCTATTAACTTATCGAGCTTTTTATCAAAAAACTTTCATGATAGTAAGGCCGTGGAGCCAAGAAACCTTTTCCAATGGTTACTAATCTGGCTTGCTTGTTGTATTCGCTCATCTGTAGAATCTGTAGACGTCTCCAGGAGTTTACGGAAAACTCTGTCTAGGATTCTCTAGGACTTTAGGACATGTCTGTTCAAATCCCATCGGCAAGATAAAGTTCCTGATAAAACGTTCGCCAGAGATTTTGCAATGGCTAAAGAGCAGATGTGATCGCCATTCCGCCATGTCCCCAATGCTTGGCGTTTATCTCTAGCTTGAAGACTTCCCTGTAGCAACACGCAATAAGGGAGAAACCAAAGAATATAGCCCATTGCATTCTCAATGACAATTGCTTTGGATGGCAAAAAGACACAGCAGGTGTCATTGATCGATGTGTTCTTCTGTCTGATCGCCTATAGTGAAATCAGATAAACACTATAACTCGGAACGGTTAATATAAAACTAGAATCCACAAAACCATAATTGCAATAAAATGCTTACAATCCTAAGGTCATCTGAAAGATTACGACAAAAATGATTTAAATTATCATACAACTAACAATTCTTATGTATTTGTTTGAAATCGTCTTTATCGAAGACTCGGGCAAGCTTGGAGGCAACTTCCGAATTTACTATCAACTTAAATTTTGATTTCCTTAATTCAAAATTTGCACTTTCTTGGGACGGAACCCATTCGAAAAATGAACCTAATGGTTCTTGGCTACAAACTGATGTAATAGCAGAGAATAGTCGACGATTTCGCTGTGTACAGATATATGCTTTATCTATAAGATAATCTTAAGAAATGAAAGTTCCACTTTTTCCATGATCGTTTAATAATTCTTTTAATAGCAACATAGTTCACCGAATCGTGTCAATTTCAACTTTAAGCAAAGTCTATAGAAACAACTCATGATTGTACACCTCATCGATTCATTTTATTGTACCATGTTCCAATCAGCGATCGGATCAAAAATTTTATATTTTCTATTCAACTTTGGAGTTGCTTAAACCTGCCATATATGGCTGTTAAAAATCAGCAAACGCCAGAATTAATCTGGAGTAGATCACTTTAAACATATAACCTATGTCTAGCAGTATCAGTATATTTAGACGTTATTCTCATTGTTGGATGCAAAAGAGAAAAAAGAGAGAGAAGTGGAGCATAATCAGCCGAGATACGAATCTTGAAAACGGTACTATTTTTTGTTTAACTAGTGAAACGAAAAAAATTACGTGAAGTAATTAAAAATCACTGCCATAAAGACCATCCCAAACAACCACATTAAAAACTGTTAACTGCATGACAATTTCAATCATTTTTACAATAACCCCTCAAGACTATTAAAAAAGGCTTAGAAAAATGTTGGCTGTCGGTTGAAACTCAAAATCAGTCCAAAATCAACACATATTTGCTTCGTTGTGACGGCGCGTGCGTGAAGGGAGGGATGGCCAAAGCAACATATCACTGAAGCAACACTTTCTGGCGGTCTGCCTATAAAAGTTAATAAAATAATTTAGAGCACAAATTGAAATGATGAACCAGCGATAACCGAAAATAAGAGAAAATCAAGCACAAACCCACAATAAAAATTCGCATAAAGTTCTCCAGTTGTTTTTCAAAAACCTCTGGCATAATTTCCATCAATCATCTTGCCACGGAAGAATCATGGAATCATGGAAAATTAAACTCGCTTGTTCTGAAGTAACAAACATAATTTCAAAGTAAACGACACCTAAATTGTATTTAAATATTCTAAAGCTTTTGAAAAATTTGATTTCATAAGTATTTTGATCATTACTTTTACATGTAACTCACTATGAAAAACTGCAGAGTGTTGTTGTTATTTTCGAAAATTACAAAGAAGTGAAGAAGGACTACGTTCATATTGAAATTTGAGGAAATTCGCTCAGAAGCCATGTACCTGATTTTAATTTTCTTTCTTGATTTCGGAGTCTAAGCGAATGATCACAAGAGGACAAACATACCAAAAGCGGCAAAACTTTACTTAACAGAGTATATTAATGAATGAAGTAATAAATAGCCCGGAAACTATTGACGACCCATCTTGTAATTACACGAATCTAAAGTAGTGCTAATGCTTCAAATAGATTAGACTCTTACCATCACTTAACAAACGAATAAAATGTTTATACTTTTCGAACGCCTTGCAAGCATATTTTATAATTTCAGTTTGTTTTCGGAATACTGGAATACCGTGCATTACCGCTTATACCGTTTACAAGCATATATAGTGCCAAGAACGGCAAACATAGTCTTAGCAACTTCAATTTTCATGGTTATTCTCCATTCGTAGAAATGGAAACCAATAAAATTCTATAAGATTTGTCAAAGATTTTTGATGCAAACTTACTTCGAATAATGCGAAGGTGACATTTTGGAGATCTTAGTTATTGCTAGAGCTCGTCGAATGGAGCTTGCTTCTGAAACGCAATCCACAGGATATCAAGAACGACGATTTAAACTTTATCACTTGTCAAAGTTTTGGAGCTCGCTGAACTTAGGTTGTTTCTGAAGCAGAATCCACGGGATTTTATCAGGGATGAAATTAGACTCGATCGGTTATTGGGAAAATCTTAAAGCCCGCTTAACGCGTCTTGTTTCTGAAACGAACATCACAGGATATTAAGAGCGACGAAGTTACACTGGGTCGGTCATTGGGAAAGTTTTAGATCTACCTGAACACAGTTGAAACAAAAACCACAGAATTTTACGGGTGATGAAATTAAAAATTTTTAGCAACAATAACTTATATTTCAACAATTCGGTATATTTTTGTAATTAACATGAATTTCTTTATATTTACAAACGTGCCTATAAGTTCAATACACTTATATAAGAAAGAATTAAGTAACATTCGGATTGAAATGAATCAGTTAACGCTTACATAAATCTTTTCGCGCTGTTTTTTGTACAAATTATTTTATTACGTCGGCAAAGAAGAAAAAGAAGAAGAAGAAACCTTGACTAGATAAAATCTCAAAGCAAATGAATGAAATAGTGCCGTTAATCTTACATTGAGAACAGTGGTTGAATTAGAAAGCATCCCCCGGAGTTAGCAAGCAAACGTTGCCGAATAAATTCAAATATCGAGTAAATCAATTTCGAATAAATCTATTTTCTCTCAATGTTTTTTTTTTACAACAATTCAAATATCGAGTAAATCAATTTCGAATAAATTTATTTTCTCTCGAATGTTTTTTTTTACAACTCTTTATTATTTTGTACTTAATTGTGTAAAATAAAAAAAAAAAAAATTGTCAAGTATTTATAGCTTTTGCAATTTTATTAAAACTTTGAAGTTTGCGGGTGGTGAACTTCTTGCCTCACCGCATATTACGTTCTGTAATCTTATCTAATTTATTTTTTTTGATGTGATACGATAAAAAATAATAAGTGTGTAGAGATTTTCCGTTTTTTCTTGCGAAAAAGCAAAGAAAAAATGTCTAAAAAAATCTTTGTTTTCTTGTAATGCTCTTGACAAAAATAAGGGGACTTTCCATTTGAAATCCATTGCCTCCGGTGACAAGTGTTAAAATCGCCACAAAAAAAAGGAAAAACACAGAAAATAGATAAAATTATCTAATGTGGAATTTTAAATGTCCGCGCATAGCATAATGGACGCAGTGATTAATGTTATAATAATTTATTTAACAGTGGTTGTGGTGCTTTTTTTAATAATTCTACCGATTTTATGTACGTACGTCGATTCTTTTATCTAAACATTTAAATTTATATAAATTGCGATTTATTTCTTTTATTATAATATACATGTTGTTTGACTGATAAAAAACTGAATACAAAAAAATATATTGTATACGTGTGTTTGTGTGTGTGTGTGTGTGTGTGTGTGCGTTATATGTAATCTTATCGTTTACTTCAAATCAGCCACGAAAATAAACCACTTTTCCTGATAACAACTCCTCGGTCGACAAAGCGTTATTAGTCGGTCGTTTGATGCGATTGTCTATACACTTCAGCTGGTTATCACTCGTTTCTATTTAATTTATCTTTTTTTTTTCTTTTTTCGGTGAACTGCAACATTTTATACGAAATGTAAACAAACATTTGAGAAATTTTGCAAAATGAACGTTGAATTATTTTATGGAGTTTCTCTAATAACATTAAGTTGCGTTTTATTTTTAGTCCTTTTAGTGAGATGTGGGTACTACTATTTTCGCAAATTAGTGGCTGAATTTCATGTTACATCAAATAATTCAACAAGATATGGTTCGTATAAAAAAAAAAAGGAAAAGTATATTAGAATTTTAAGCAATTGTAAATAAACTTCTTTACCACTTTCTTCAACCACACTGTAACCACATTTGAAAAATGTCAACGTCCTGAAAACTGGTTTTTTCTGGACATGCTTTACTTTTTGCACCTACGCGATCTAGTAGCGTTTGTTTTGAAATCACTTTTATATTCATTTCTTTATGGAATCGCTTCACGTAGTAAGTTAAGCAGACATATTCTGATTCCATTTAACAATTGCAATCGTGCTATTGCTGTTATCACGATTGCATACAATTTTGATATGTCGTAAGCAGATTTAGTAATTTTTCTTCGCCAACCCGTTGGTATTATGAAGCAGATCTGAAGAAATCTACAATAGTCAGCTTAAAGACATGGCTCGAAAATCTATCCACGTATGTAGATCTGAAGTGCAGACATTTCATGCCTGCACACATTGAATACGTAGGTTGAGAAAAATTGCTAAATTTTGGCTTGTTATTTAGGAAGATAATGGCCAAATCAAAATCCCCTTGAAATTCTCCGTCGTTTCTTTTTAATTGTTAATGTATTCCTTTCGGTGCAAATTAAGTCTCTTGTTGATTTATTCTAAATTTAATGAAGAATGCACCGAAACCAATTTCTAAATTATTTGTAGATGTTAGTTTTATATAGCATTGATTTTGAAACCCAGAAAACTACACTATTGATAGCATTGATTTTGGAACCCAGGAAACTATACTATTGACCGACCTTACTTTCGATTTCCCTCCCTACGATCGCAAAAATTATATATACATTGAAGGTAAAGCGTTGCCCTCTCTTTTCATCGTAGACATCGTTGCAAATAGTGATCCAGAAACTTTGTGCAAACAAAACCTCGATGGAGGTTGAAAAATTTAATTGTGTTTGTATACCCCTTATCAAGCAAAAATTGCTTGGAGTAGCTTTGGTTTACTTGCGAGAGCGAACGATTTGCGTAATCAACATCTTGACCAACTCCACTGTACCAAAATCAGTCAATGTTATATGATGCACCTGTTTTGAAACTTAATCTGGACAAACTAAAAATCCGTAGGTCATCTGTTTAGTGGATTCTTGCAATTTTCTGCAGCGATTTCAATGGAATAGAAATCGTAAATAGCTATGCGCAGCATTCTCCGCATTGATATGAATTTTTCGTGCTAAGCTAAAAGCCCATTGAGCCTCTAAAACCTTTGAATATTGCAAATGGTGTAGCACATTGGTACACGCATCCCTCTTTTGACAAAAAGCATATAATTGACACTCAGTTAAATGTGAGATAATTATGAAACTTTTTCTTCCAATTGTCGTAGAAAGGATGTGTTTGCATCGAACTTTTGAGTTTTGTAATATACTTTTGTTCTGTTGATTTCTCTTGGTTCAACGCAGTTGTATGTAAATTAAGCACATGTTCTATGCAATTTAGGATTTAAGGGATCTCTAAGAAATGAATTTGGGAATACAAATTTTTATATTACCTACCATACTACCACAACAATGAAAATGAAAAGAACAAAGCGGTTAAACCGATTTTTGTAATATCCTTCAGTACATGGCTTTAAATGCTTATAATTTTATAGGCGGGCATTAAAAAGTTCATATCAAATCAAATCATTTTCGCTCGCCTTTTAACTCAATATATTTGACTTCAAATAATTGTGAACGAAAAATACTGCCCTCTACTCTGATATCTTAGTTGTAAAAAAAGGGAACAATTCCCAGCTTCCTTTATTCTCAAAGCGACTTATGTGCCGATTTAAGCTATTAGTGGGTTTTACGTGACGAGACTTGGGTTATTCTCTTAAACAAAGATTCAAAATCGTAATCAATAGACATCGTTTATGAATAGACGGGCAGCGAAAGAGAGATAGCTACATTGATTTAGTTCTTCACCATAATTAAGGTCAATGGTTATTGCGCGTAATGCGTAACGACCAGAAAAGAAATTTTAATACACCTTGTGTTAGATATAAAAAAACTTGAAAGCTTATGTTTAGGCTGGGGCAACCCGCAAAAGTTTCAAATATTAAAAGAAGCACGAGGATTAAAATCTCCATCTTAATTTTTGCCGTCTGGAGAACTTCGAGAAAAATAGATATAACATATCAGAAAAGTTGTTGTAAAACAAACAAAAAAAATGTCGGACGGTGCTTCTAATAGTAATAATACTGAGTCCAACAGCGATAGTGAGGACAAAAAACAAAAAATGTCGGACAGTGCTTCCACTGGTTCCAACAGCGATAATGAAGATAAAAACGGAGCAGTATTTAAAAAGCCCAAGGCTAAGGTTCCTCTTAACGAGAAAACCAATGATAATGATGCCAATACCTCTGCCATTTCCCCAATGCACTCAGAGAACAGCACCGCAGTGGAAGCATTAATACAATCGTATCTGGAAATTACTCATGATCAGCAGTCCTTAGACGAGGCCACTAATTATATGTATGACACTATTTTGGATGATGCTGTTATGGGCGTGTTGTTAGAAATACATCATTTGGCTAGGACTGGTAATTTGGCTGCATTGGATGGCGTGACTAGCGATGATGACGAAGCATCGTCCTCAAGAACTATTGTTGAGTTGGAAAATCATGATATATTTGGTGTTCCCATTGGTAAGAAACCTATGGACTGCTGCTGTCCTAACTGTGATAGAACCGTAGCGGCAGTACGTTTTGCTCCACATCTAGAGAAGTGCATGGGAATGGGTCGATCTTCGGCGCGCATAGCCAGCCGGCGTATTACCGCTGCCAACGCTGCATCTTCTTCGTCTGCGTCTTCGTCGCGATCGCAAGCAAGTCAGGAAAACAAGGACACCGCCGATCCATCATCGTCAGATAAACGTCGTAAGAAGGTTACACGTAGTACATCCAAAAAAAAGTAATAGCAAACCCTTCTGAAAAAATGATCAGCTGTGTTTTCAAAAATGAGGACCTTCCCTTTAGTTTAAAATAGTTCTTCAATAGATTGGTTTTTTAATGTGCACAAAGCAACGCGAGGATTGCGTGCGCACAAGCCTTTTTTCAATTTTTTTTATCATTACATACAGTTCGAATCCCTGTTATATTTTCTAAACATTTTCCTTTTCATTATTTAGAGATCACGAAGCAAGTTTATATAGTAATACATAAGCAAATAGATCAAAAGTTGAATAAAAGAATAGTTTAACAATTGGTGATCGTGTCTAAATTCAATTGCAAAGAGCAGCAGGTGTATATTGATTAAGAATATAAATGCATGCACAAGTAGGTAATGGATTGTGCGCTGCATCCTTTCATTTCGAATTTAATTAATACAAATTCTTCTTTTAGGTTCTTGACCGTTGCCGACTTTTGTATTGATTGTATAGTTTCGAGAAAATATAAATTTAAGATTTGAAAAGAAAATGGGAAATGGGAAAATTCAACACATTTTTCATCTGCAAATTGTGCCAACAATGGTTTTCTAGTTTATAAGGCAGTAATTCCAATAAGTCCAATCAAAAACAAAAGCGTTTAGTACGAAACAGGTCGTAAGCAAATCTAATCGGGTGTATATCAAATTGCATGAAAGTTTATGTGCTGTAAGTCATTTTTTTTTTTGGAGAGGAAGCAAAAAAAAAAGTTTAATCAAAGATGGCTTTTGGAAGTGTTGTTAATGTAAATCGGACGATTAGAGCATACAATTCTAGATTTTGTGTATCAACAAAGTAGATGTAAAAACCAACACATTTACGATCAAAAAATTTATTGATTTAAATAATTTTAAATTAAGTACCAAACTGTGGCAGAAATTACATGATTCAAGTTTGATCGCTTAAATTGTGGCCCCGTTCGATTCTCTCTTTAACCATTTTGCATTCCACGTAACGCATGGCAACGCCTAGGTGGACCCACTTAAAGTATGTTGGTATTTCTGGTTTTACAAGATTTCTTTCTTATATGCAGACAATATTGGATAAAAAAGTAAGACCGTCATAGATTCGATGAAAGTTAATGAGATTAAACTTTGATTTCTCTAGAGTGCGAGCAGATCTAAAAACCTTGTAACCATCGCTTCTCAGCCTATATGTTGACATGTCCGCTTAAGCATACCTAATTTTGAATGAAATTATGTGAACTGTCACGAAAAGCGAGGGCCCCGTGGTTTTTATTGTTGTCTACACATAATGAATTGCTGCAAAAAGCAAGGGTCTTTTCTGTTAAAGGGTAATAAAATCACCACATTCTTGCCTGACATTAAAGAATCCTTCATTGACCGGTTGACCATCGTGGTGGTGATGGCGTTCACACCGCTCTGCACCCCTATTGACCGAATATATCGTGGGATCTAAATGAAAAACAATTATAATTAAATGTAATTTCAATGTAGAGCTTAGAGATAGTTCGCTTACAATTAAACAAACTAGCAAGTGGTGAATTGCCGAAAAATTCACGGAAAATTTTTTCAGACGAGCGAAAAAGAAAAGTGAAAGCCGCCCAAAATCAAAAAGTTCCTGGCCAAGATGTAGCGTTGAATAATGTCCACGATCACCCAGTAGATCTTCTTTGCCATATATGGCGTGTCTTCTTCTGGAACCAATACAAAAGAAAAAGCGAACAAAGGCAGTTGTTAGTAATCATTCCAAATTAAATTTAAACTTTAAACTTATGGTGTTAGTAAGAAGACAATAACAACAATATGTATATAGTCAGTGAAATCTCCTACTAGCGATAATCAAATCCCTTATTCTATTTAGCCTGCAGGTGATATATAACGGGACGGTGGATATGGATTGCATGATCATCATTGTCCATTGAATATGGAATTTAGCAGTAAGAGGAAATCTTCCCCAATAGCATTCGTTCCTAACAAATTTTGGCGACGTCTGTCCCATGACAGTCTGATTGTCCTTTCAAAAATCAGACCAAACGAAGAGAACGTAGCCATTTTGTATTTAGCTTTCACTCTCAAGTTATCCGTTGACCATCTACAAATTCCTTGCAATTAAAAAAATATCGTTTTTTCGCTCGTTTGAGTTAAAGAAAACAATTCTTGGACAACATATCATAAAGTCAAGTTAAGTAATTTAAGTTTTTTGGTAACAAAGACGACGAAGTAAGCTTTTTTAAATGACTCTGTTTAGTTATCTTGTGTCGTGTATTCAAAATTCCGAAAATATCTGTGCATTTTTTATTGTTTGGTGATGTGTAGCATAAAGCCTTAAAAATTTTTGGTCATAACAAATCTAAATTTGTTTAAATCTCTTCATCTCTTGTCTCCTTGTCGCTGCAGTATTTTTTTTTTTTTTTTTTTTGAAGTATTTTTTTGACATAATTCTCGTTGATGAAAAGCAGCATAACGTGATAAGTGTATTCAGAAAGTTAAAAAGAGAAGGAAATTATTGTAAAAATTTGAAAAGTTCATAATGGCAGTATTGTTTTTTATACCAATTGCTATAGTGATTTCTTTATTACTGGTAACGGGTTGTTGTATGTGTAGTTTTTGTTCTCTATGATATATTATAACATTTTTTATTCAAATTCATTGGACTTTAATTTTGTACTAAGTAAGGTTAAGGAAGAAAAAACTTAAGTTCGCTTCGAGGCGAATTGTTGATACCCAAAAACTCAAAGGGGAGGCAATTCGTTACAAGTAGACCTGTCAATCGACTGGGAATCGCTTTTACGCTTTAAATAGAAAAAAACTGATCAACAACTTTTCTTATCTACTGACTGTTTCGATGATTGTTTAGATTTATGAGCCAAGTCGCACATTACCTTTGAAGCTTTTTCCTTATGGATATAAGGAAACATGATCATTTTTAGACTTCTCCTGAATCACGATATTTCCAACAGCTGGGCGGTGGAAGGATATATAGATTTGGATGGTTTAGTACAAATCGTCCCAAAATTACGCTAATCAATGACATCCGTGCTTTATGCAGATTTCGATGTGTATTTCTGAGCGTAAGAAGCATGTGGGCAGATCTCAGCGTACTAACTGCTTCGACAATTGTTTAAATATATTTCGACCTTTTTCTTTACGGATGTGCTTGTTGGTGAAACAATCATTTTTAACCTTGATCTCTGACCATCAGATTTTAGCTTTCAATCGAATCGAAACATGACTTTTTGAACAGCAGACGAATAACGGACACATAGATTTGGATGATTTAGGATATATGATCCGAAAATTTACGGCTAATCGAGTACATCGGTGCTTTACAGGGGCTTTGATATGTATTTCCGCAAGTAAGAAAAATAAAGGGGGAGATGAGATCTCTTGTGTAGAATCACTGTAAGGTATAAAAAATCTACGTTCGCCTTGGATGAAGACTTAGTGAAGTTGAATATCTACTCCATCAACAGTCAACGAAAGTTTTTGTCTGTGGGCATGTTAAAAGCGCATACAAATGATGGCAACTTGATGTGCAGGGGATTACTTCACCTACAATGTGTTTTCTTTTCAATTTTTTTTTTTTTTTTTTGTGAAGTGTAAGTCAAAGGAATGTAAATTTATAAAAATATTGCATCAAATATTTATTTGGCCCAATTTTTCGGTTTTTGCGATAGCTACTCCAAGAGACAAACATTCATTACTAACTTTTACTCTTCGCTGGACCCAAAAGTTCTTATTTTAAATAAATCAATAAGTTCCAAAGGAAAGCTTTTCCCTTTTGAGCAAATTTTAATTGGCCTTTTTTTCGTTTTCAGATTTATTGGTAACATTGCTGTATGACGTTATTAGACACCGTAGCAATAGTGAACACCGTAGCAATAGTGAACACCGTAATGTTGAACTACCTGGTTGGTATATAACTTTACGATTTCTAAACCGTCGTTGGTAAATTGGCGTTTTTTAATTTCAACTTCTATGACTTACTTAAGGTGTCAGACTTAACAGATACCAAGACTTCATGGTGCAAAAAGAAAAGAGAAAACGCTTGACTTGTTTTGAATTTTAAACAATTTTTTTTTTCTTTTAATTTTAGTTCGTCGGAAACGGTCCATCAATTCGGACCTAGTCTTCGCGCTAAATCTTTTTGATACGACTGCTATATGCAAATTTAAATTTAAGAACAAGATTTTACAAAGTTACACAGTTCCCGACTCGTCAAAGCGTAAGCCATTGTGTGTACAACACGCTAAGATCCCATGAAGTTCATATACACACGAACCTATCTTTGTGAGTTACAGAATTATGATAAAAAATTTTATGATCAAAGTTTACACGGATCAGTTAAAAGGAAGGAAAGAGGTATTTCAAGGAATTTTCGAGGATTTTGGTGAATTGTTTTCCATTTTGAAGAATTGCTTCGGTCACCAAAACTATGACTGGAGAAACAACTGAATCCCAGATTAATCTTCTCAAGTTGAGTACAACTTTTTACTTTTTATATCGACCACCGAAGGATTTTATCAAAATGTTCGTAAGACGTAGAAGGATGCTTCACAGCCCCTATACAGTGAACATATTACTGATCAGTATCATGCACTGACCCGGCTTAATCATGTCCATCTGTCCACCTGTCTGTCTGTCTGTCTACGTAATGTTTGTGTTAAACATTTTTCAAGTCGTAAACGTGAACCTGGTGGTTTTAAATGTAGCAGACATATTGGAAGTCTTCACGCGCAGCCTTGAGACCTTGAAAGTAAGCCAAATCGTTCCAAGGATACGCCCAGAGTGCAACATAACCTGAGGCCATCTCTGTTCTTAAAAGTTAAACAATTGAGTTTTTTGGCATTAGTCATATCTTGCAATAGATGTGACGATTAAAATTTTCACAGGTAATCTATAGATGATAACAGTATTTGTAGGAAAATGGGAAAAATAGGATACGCCCGTAATTTTGTTTATTTTTTTCATTCCAATTATAATCAAGAATTTGTATACGTTCTAGGATGTTTTTGAAGCTTTATCAAGAAAAAAAATTGAAAAATTGACCAAATAAACATGCGCTCAAATTTATTTGCTATAATTTACGAGTAATGAGCAAAAAAGTGTTCTCAGTTTAAGTGGCGATGTGGGTGCGCTCTTGGACGAATTTGTCCAATTTGAAATACGAACCTGCGTATAAGAACTTCCGATGTTTTTACCAAATTTAAAGTCGATAGATCCGTTTTTGCGGCCGGGAAAATGTTTACAATAGACATTATACAGATAGACAGACAGACGGACGTGCTTAAGTCGATTTAGAATTTATTGCTGCTCCAATATGTATAGTTTGTAGACTCTCTGAAGCTTCCTTCTGAACGCTTGACTCTTCATGCTTCAATGATGGGCATAAAAATAAATAAATAAATAAATAGCGCGACAATCATAAGCTTATTGTCTTTTGTTATTTCTCAAACCCCTGTCTTTCTTTCTCTCTTTCCTCAGTTCCTTCTGACCACTTTATCTGGTTACAGGTCTTTCGTCAACTTTCAAGCATCTATTTCTCTCTCTCTCTCTTTTCCTATTTCCTTCTAATCTCTCCATCTTGTAATGAATTTGAAGTCTTAAGTGGTAAATATTTGCATCAAATTTAAATCAGTTGGTGCCTGTGCAAGTTGAATTTTCTGGCTATTGCTGCAGATCGTAACCCTTTTTATACGTTTGCCTTCGGATTAAATTTCAGCTTTTTGTGTTCATTTTTGCAATCCAAAGTGTGCTAAATATTAATGTGATTAGGAGAAATATGTATTCATGGGATCTTTACGAATGAATGAATGAATGGCAGTATACTGTAAAAGGAACAGCCAAAAGCTTGTGGGACTTTCTCGATTCATTTTCAGTGTATATGGATGGGGTATGCACTTTTTGTTCTGAAATGAATACAACTTTTCCCCGTAAATTTTTTCATTACAACGATTAAAGAAAAAAACGATTTCTGAATTAAGTTTTGTTATGTTGTATGTTGTCAGTCATACGTATGTAGATTTAGAATGAAATTGCGACATATTTATTAACATTCAACAACATTGTATTTCCTATACAAAGTAGATTTAGATAGATGGAAGGATCAGGCTCTGATATCGGAAAGAGTGGCAGGTCAATGGTATAATCAATTTAGATACATTTTTACTGTTCATTTGCTCATTTACCAACGTGAGAACGTGCACAGTTTATATACATTAAAAAAAACCCTTCCATGTATGGAAAAAACCGAAACTGATTAAACTTTTTTTGATTTTTTTAGTCGAACGGAGGCAATGAAACATCCTCAAAAACCAAAAGTTATTCGTTTGGCTCGTGAACAAAACACTTTTCAATATTAACGGAGTTAGAGAGGATAAACGAGTTTGCATAAGATCACTGGGCCAATTTTTAATACTTCAAATATGCATCCATTTAGCGAACATTTCATGTTCATGTTGTTGGCAACAAATTTTTGAGGAAAGCATTATGAGGAGGCGTTCCGTGCTCTTCGGCGGTTACGGACTAATAACAAAAACTAATAAGAAAGTCATTTTTTCATTCACATTACATCATTTCGTTTGCCCATATACCGACTTTTCAAAATAAGGCGTTATATGAGCTGTGATCGAAAAATTCGATCCGATCCGAAACGTTTTCAACAGCGTTCGTCGTTTGGCGAACACACATCATCAAAATATCCCAAAAATCACGACGTGCGAGGTTGAACATAATAAAACCAGACAGACGGACGGACAGCCACACTAGCTTAGATTGATTAAGAGAGAATGACTGGGTCGGTATAGTAAAAGGTGGGTCTATCTCAAGTGGTGTAGTCTCTGCAAACCGAGCAGACTAAAATCGAACCGTTTGGGACCTAACGCAGCAAAACTTTTCACTTTCATTCAAGTTGATGGTTTTTCCATGCATTGAAGATAATATTGAAAAATCTTTCAACTTTTTTTTTTTTTTTTTTTATAATTTTAAACAATTTTTGTGATTTTAGGCCTTGAACGCAGAATCTCCTGATAGAGTTTTGTAATAACTTGTTTTGTTTGGTGGTTGTTTCTCAAGTACGCTTCTGTCAATGACAAAAACCAAAACAATTTTTACGAAAAAATTTCTGGCGATACATCTCGAATCCGAAGATATTATTTGTATATAGATTGCAAAATGCATTTTGGATGTGCTTTTTTTTTAACTTTCAGGTAAATATAATTTGGTATTTTTTGCTATTCTTCCCGTATCTTAATACAAATACGAATAAGTTGTTAAATATTATTTCAGGTTTTTAGTCAAATTATCTATGTGTGCATATACACAAACATTACGGGTCACTAATACATTGTTGGCAGAAAGAATTTTCGTCGACATCGTCTAAAAATCAAATTCGAATTCGAATTAGTTTTGTATTAGAACGGGAACGAAGAAGAATATGAAAATGTATGCAGATGTAAAGCATTTTTTCTTTGCCTATGGCCATCAAGCTTTGCTTAGGTCAATGATGAAGAAAGAAACTGCATACAGTTCACCATTTTCCACTTTTCCGCATGTAGAGAGCTATAAGTATAAAACACTTATAGCTCTCTACCTGTTAAGTTCCTCTTTTCTCTAAATCGAACTTTGATTTTTTATTAATCCTTCAAAAATACTAATAGTTCAGGGTGCCGCAATTAATTTTGACGTGCTTCTTGATTTTCTTGTTCTTTTTCTTTTCTGTTATCCGTGTAATGTTGTAAAATATGTGGACTCGAGCGATAATAATTCAATGGGCATCTCTTTCTGTAGAGTTTCGTGATAGAGCTCCTAATTGCGTAATCCATTCCAAGTCAATTACTTTCTTATCGGCCAATTGAGGTCGCCGGGAAGGATCGCTAACTAACATAAGTGAATTAAAACACTACGAAACGATCTTGCGAAATGATGATTGATTTAAGAAAATATCTGCCTTAAATACTATTTCTCCTCAGAAACACCTAGCATTCTAAAGCAGCACGAAACCAGGAGGGTTCTCAAAAATTCTCAAAAGTTTCGATAAAATAAAAAACAACATTTCTGTAACCTGATAAAAATTATGTCCTTATTGTTTGCTTGGCGGTATCGGTTTATGATCATATCTCATGTCGGACGTATTTGCATTTTGCTAGTTGGCCAAATTGGATTTATATAAGATCAAGAATAGAGTGTGTAGTGTGATAAATATTGACCAATTGAGTGAACTTTGCATTCTCAATACTCACTAATTAAATTAAGTTAATTGAAAAACTTTCCTTGTTATTCTGCGAGAAACCACTGGCTCAAGATCATTAAGAAGCTTATAAGAGTATTCGGTTTATACCCATCATGGTTATCGTAAAAAAAACAAAAGCAAGTAAAAGAGCTAAATTTGCTTCAAAATAAAAGTTTTTGCCGCATAGGCTTGTGGGCGTTGTAGGCGTGTCCTTGGAATAGCTTTAGTCATTTTTAAACTCTTTTGCAAAGTGGTAGGCGTTATCTTCATTTTCGTTGACGGTACGATCGTTACCACAGATACTACGCAGTTGGGCAGACGGACGGGACAGACGGGCATGCTTAGGTGCATTTCAAAATTTCAAACTGACGAAAAATTTATACACTTTATGGAGTTTTTCAAGCCCGTTTCTGCGCGTTATAAAGGCTTTAAAAAAAAAAACTTCGATAAGCTACAATAGTGGGTAGGCGTGGTCAATTTTTCCATTTTCATACAGCATCGCCCGCTTTTGCACATTTGTGTGCTATAGTTTATGAGTAATAAGTAAAAAACCAATTTTTTATTCCTCTTGAAAAACATAGGTGTCCTCAGTTTAAGTGGTGAAGTGGATGCGTTCTTCGACCGACTTGACCACATTTGCAATGCCAACCTGCATGAAAGAACTTCCAATGTGTCTGCCAATGTTGAACTCGGTGGCCAGGACGATGTTTACAACAGACGTTACACAGACGGACAGACGCACAGGCTAAGTCGATTTAGAATTTGAGGCCAATCGTGAATATATATATACTTGAATATACCCCTTATCCTTCGGGAATGGGTATACATACATTAATAATAGAGTCGCTTGTCATAATTGCATTCTTTATTCGCGTCATTTATTTAGGTCACCGAGAATTGCAATTCGACGCTTTTGAACTGTGTCTCTTGTTATTGTTCTTTCTTTTAAAATTTTTCTTTATAAAAATTTTTTGTACTGCACACACTTCTAAGGATACACGATATTTGGTCGCCCTGTATCAGGCAATCAGACGATCTGTCCTACATGGTTAGGTTGCGGTTGGAAAAGACTGTAGACTTAGGGCCGGGGAAAAAGTAATTATTTCAACAGAATGGCAAAAGTATTTCATTTAAAGTATTGTCCATCGCTAGCCACTGCTTCTGTCATCCTTTACGAAATATATCTATTCCGGGTAGAGGGATAAGTTGACATTCTGACGCTTTCCATTCGGAAAGGCATGTCCTGGTCGAATAGATAAAAAATCATTAATTGACCGAGACCAGTATTAGTCAGGATAAGTAGTCCCTGATTCAATGCCAATTGCATTTTCCAAGCCAGCTTTACCATAAGGAGTCGCGCTAACATTATTTTTGACGGCCTCAGTTGCCTTGGTTGCGATTAGTGGTTACAGCTAGGGCTGCTTTAGCTGGCTCTCCTTCGGATTTATTGTCCATGTTCCTAATGAATGCCGTGTCAGGTAATCAGGGAACGGGAATAAATTCCGTACGTGATGTACTTGTCGCTTAGAGGCGACGTTTTTTTTAGTACTCCACTGTACTCACCTTCGTCTTGAGTTCTTGAGTAATCCAATGAAACATTGGATGAAGGTTGGATTTGTATCAAATCAGGATAACAGCATCTTAGAAAACTCCTGCTTAACTGCATAAAAAAAAACTCATCAAATTTGAGTATTGGCGGAGTTAACAAAGTAGAAGTAAACATTTTTTTACAGGAAAAAAAACAAAAACTCTACAGTAAATACCCTACACCTACAGTTAGTCATATATCGATTTTCGAAACAAGACGTTGTTTGGAAACTGTTCGGTCCGAACCTTTTCATCAAAAGATCTCAAAAAAATTTGCAACCCGTAGATTGAACACAAGGAAGCAAAAAGGACAGACGGATAGACATGCTTAAATTGATTTAGAATGTAGTGCTTCTGAATCGATGTAATAAAATGTGGCTCCTTCCGGGTGTTTTACACATTTCAACAAACTTGGTATAAGGTTGTACTAAAAGCGGTGTCGGATATAATTATTAACAATTGTAGAAGAATAGAAGAATATTCTTTTAAATGAATCGATGTTACTTTTAAGTCATCACATTGCTCGTAAACATCAAATAAATCTTTTTTTCTTAAGCTTAACAGGTTTCCTCACCTCGCAGGAAATGCTTATAAACGAAATCAATTGACTTCAAAACTTTTCCTTTAATCAACGTCTTTAATGCCCTTTCTCCGTTTTCTTTTGTTTTATTTGTTTTTTGTAGACCGTCAAGGCAACGTTTTTACCATACATGACGAAAATAATCAAGCGAATCGATACAACGATATTTTTTACATAGAATCGAACAATGCAGAAGCAGCCCGTGTACGTGCTCAACTTGAAAAAGATGACAAAGATTTGCCAACTTATGAGGAGGTAATGCGTATCACAACTTCCGTAAACAGTGCAACTACTTCCATAATGGCTGCGACTTCTACCTCAAGTGTGAATACCACAAATACCATAGATTCTACTCTAGCATTGCCACCGTATTCGGATATATTTTGCAATAATCCGAGAGCGGATAATAGTTGTGAAAGACCAGCGGCATCATCTTCACCAAATGTTGCTTCAATATCAACAGAGCATACCACAATTGCATTATCATCATCGTTAGGCTTTTCAAATACCATCTCCACACAGACACCGACGGCGGCGGCGGCGGCGTTGGCGGTGGTGGCACCATCCTCATCATCAAATGTATAACGACGTACTATGATAAGAACGCGCTTGTTTTTACTGAATGTGTGTTCGTGTATATATATATATATATGTCTGCTTTTTCAGAATGCTTAAAACTTAATAATAACAAAATTCCGAATATACATATATACATACATAAATGCATGCATAGAAATATATGTTTATCTCGATGTACACATACTTATGAATGTATAAAATATTTGGAAAAAGTGTAAATATATTTATAACGTGGTAGAGATATTTACAATTTTTAACAATTATTTAATGTAAAGTTTTATTTTTAATCGTGTAAAACATATTGGGCTATAGAAGTAGGTTTTATTTCTAATGCACTGCAGAGAATGATGATGATGATGGGCAAGAGATCTATTTATTAGGAATATGTAGACATATTTTAATATGAAATTCATAACATAATAAAGATTAATTTCTAAGTTTACAAAAAAAAAAATAAATAAATAAATAAATAAAATGTTGATATGTTTAACAAGAATATCAGTCAAGGCCACGAAAATATGTTTATACATTTTATACCCAGAAATATATTTATTAGAGACGATAATGCAAAATGTTTATATATATTCGACGTAAGATTCTCAACCGAGCCAGATGCATCTGTCTTGAGAAATTCCTCATTTACGTGTGATGTGTATGTGGATGCGATTCTTTAACTTGTGAAGAATGTAATTTTTCCTTGTTCCTGAAAATTTTGCCGTTTAAAAGAAATAATGCCAGAGTAGCCTCTGCGGCTATACCAAGCGTCCTTAACTTTCTTATTTCTATCCCTCATCTGAATAAGATTCCTAATATCTCTTGACGTCATAATTGGATTTCCTTTTGTCCAATAACTAATGTCATTAACTAAAATACATAGTTCGAATAATAAAGAGAGGGGTGTGATTGATTATAATAAGAACCTAACGATTAAGAATTAAAATGCCTCTACTTAACCTGAATGACTTATCGTCAGCAGTCATCGGACGTCCTTCTTTCAGAATATCCCTATAGGGACCCAGCGGATGGTGAAAGATTTTATTTCGGAACGTGGTGTGTTACCTACTCGGCGGTTCGACGCAGATACAGGAGGATATGCAATCTTCTTCTCCATTATGCCTCTGTTCGAAATCGAATTGGCGTTGCCGATCGGTTAGCTGATCATATCCGAATCATACCAACTAACTTATTTCGCATATGAGATTCCTATTCCATACCGTTCTTACTTATTACAGCATCCTTATAATATTCACTTGAGAATAACAAACCGCTTGCCATAAAATAAATGAGTGGAAAGTAAAATATACTTTAAATACTTAGGAATAACGTATAGCTATGTGCAGGGCCAAAACAGGTCTTGCGACTTTGGTTCTTACCAACTAAAGAAATTATGTTACACATCCCAGCAGAGTAAGCGTAACTTTCGAACATAGAGCACCATATATGTTACGTCCCCTGGTCATTAACGCGCTATGCCACAACAAGCAAACTACGTGGATTTAACGCACGTGATCCAAACATGAGGAGGGGGCTTATCAATCCCTTTTCTAATAAGCATTGCATCGCTTATCAAGTTCCATGACAATGTTAAGTCCTTGAACAGTGCTACAAGGCTTTCTCAGCTTTTTCACATACTCGTCCTTGAATTACTTGCGTATTGCACAACCCACTACCGAGGTTCGTTGCCCTTTAAGTTTACTTTGGAATAACCTTACAAAAACTACTTGGCCCCTAAGCATTACGGCATCCCCTGAATAAGTAGTCTTGGAAAGAAATTTCGAAACAAAACGGTTACTTTCGTCAACAATTCAGATTCGAGTCCTAATGCATTCTCTATAAAATTCTCTTTAAAAGATGTGCACAGAGACATACGTTTAAAAGAAACCTTTGAAATTGTGGCTTAGGAAAGTATCGCAAAATTTTGAAAGGGTAGACAAACATGGATAGAATAATATAATGGAAGGAGCAACGGCTGAAAATTATTTAACCATTTGCGCTAACATATTAAACGTAAAGATGCTCTAAGTAAGGAATTTTAATATTTCTATAATTTTTCTTTACTGGAACGAATCATGACTTTTCCAAACTTTTACAAGTTCGATCCACAAAGGGCAAAGCAATGCAGCCATTGTATGTGCAACGCCGCTTATTGATCCGTTGAAACTCCACTCCACGTTTTCATGCTCACAGGATTTTATTTTAATTTTACTTTTAGTAATTCTTTCGTCCCAATCCAAGAAAACTTATTCTGGTCTTTTTTGTACCCTATACCACTTCCGTGATATAAGGCCATATATGCAACACCCAGAGGGAGTTGAGATAGACCCACATTTTAATATACATATATAATATATAATAGAAGCTTGTCAGTCTGTCTGTCAGTCTTGTTTTGTTCTCCTTTGCTCAAGCTATAGGGCGCAAAGTTGGGATATTTGAATGAAATTTGGAGCGACAGAACGTTTTGACTCAAAGATACACGCTGTTGAAAATGGTTTGAGTAGAACCACTTTTTCCAACTCCACTTATAAAGACTTCTCTTAAAAACTCGTTATATGAATAAAGAAGTGTTATAGGGTATTTAAAGGCGAGCCACGTCCCACTGTAGTCTCACTTGTTTTCTTTTGGTTTTCGTAATATGTTGATTCAAGATAAGTCGGTTCAATATTAAAAACTCGAATACAAAGTCATTTTTTTCTAGGTTTTTTTAAAAGGATAAATGGTTCATAAATAATTTAATTTTTTTTTTTTTTTTGGAATTTGCAAGTTTCAGGATTTATTTTGCATTAAAAACGAGTAATCGGGTGGGATTCTGTAGCATAAGTTCACTAAGATGAGTTACACAAACTATATGCATCATTATGTGCTCTTTCCGCGTAATATTCGGAGTTTCTTTGCATGCAAATAGCGTTCTTGGAACAGTGCAAAAAAGACTCGAATGTTAATACCCTACGCGTTGTACACTTGTGATACTAGAAATGCTTAAAGTAAACCCGTATTTTATTACATCGATCGATTCAGAACCATTTTCGAAGTTTATGTGTCCGCATGTCCGTACGATGCTTGCCCATGTAAATTTGCGTTGAAACTACAGATCGCGGGTTTCGAAATATTTTGATCAAGTTTGGTATACCGACATGTTTTGGTCCAAGGACGAGCGCCCTTGAAAATGGTTGGGATGGGATTGCTTTCTCGATCATTTCTATACATATATATACTATAGCTCATTATGAAAAGTGGTCATGTGAATACCTATAGGGTAGTATAGGGTATTTAATAGTAAGCCATGGGGCACTACAGCGTTTCTACTTGCACAAATTTAAAGATAATAGTAAAATAAATAATTAAGTTACACTATTATAACTTATTATAAGTGTTAAGAAAACAAACGAATATTTAAAGTTAAAAGTTTCATCCAATGTGTTTTCGATTAAGAAGGAATTTATCCGTTAGATCTTAGAAAAAAAAAAAAACTATTCATTTATAACATATCATTTAAAAATGCAACTCTGCGTTTATTCTGTATACTGTTACTTTAACAAAAATCGTAGTTGGCATTGAAAAGAAAATATATGGGTGTGTGTATATAGGCGTTCGTTTTTATTAATCAAAAAACCAAGAGCAAATATTTGAAATTTAGACGATTTGTTTGCATTAAATTGGAAAGTTCTTGCGTGCGAGTGGATACGATCTGTCTTTTAGCTTTTATTGTGACAAGTAAGTTGAAAATAAAATTTAGATATAAAATAATTCGTTTTCCAAATGTTATGGCGCTTCTCTCGCGTAATTAGCCTTTAAAAGAGCCTGATCTTTACAAAGTCTAATCCTTCAACTGTTCCCGCATTCCTGTGCTTTTTTTCTTAATACAAAATTTTATTCAGCTTTCTAAAGATTATAGAAAAGGGGGAGCTATTACTTACTTATTTGAATTCCATCAAGTTTCGAAATTAATATAAAATTTTCTGAAATCCATCGGGGGAAAAAAAAACATACTGCGCCAACATAGACAGTGTCACACACACACACATCAAACAAATAGTCTCTGTACTGTATTAATACAGCGAAAATGTGTGAAACAGTCAAAAATGTTCGCTAACTCATATCCTGAAATTCTCTACTTTTTGTATTCGTTTTTGTTTCTTTCGTTTTTTTTTTAGGTTAACCGGAAATCAACTTCAGCCAATCAGTAGTAACAGGGCATCAACGAGGCACAGCAAATGGAAACGACATGCATAAATCCTGATCTCTTCAATGCATCACTAAGTGCTTTAAATCTATGGCGTAACAGTCGCCGGGTAACGAGAAACTATATGAAAACTATCTACACTGTATTGCTATAAATTGAATTAAATTTTTATTTAATTATTTCATTTTTTGTAGTATTGCGATTTTTATTTTATCCTCGAGGATGGTGAATGTTTGTATTGTCATCAAAATATATTGGGTGTCGCATCGCCCTATTTCGATGCCATGTTTAACTGTAAGTAATGTTATGATCAAAACTCTTCTAATTCTTCCAATTACACACTTTGCACACTTTGTTGACATTGTAGCTGCAATGGCGGAGAAGTCTAACAAATCTGCAAGAATGGAAGCTATAGATGCAAATGTTTTCCGGCAAATCGTTGATTATTGCTATACTGGTGAGATTTCTCTAAATGAAGATAACGTTAAATCAATACTATCGGCGTCGAATTTCTTTCAAATCGATTGGATTGTCAATGAATGTAAGCAGTTTTTGGTTAGCAACTTGAAACCAACAAACTGTTTGAGCATATGGAAGTTAGCCGGTCAGTTTACTTGTCTACTTGGGTTTACGTTTTGCTTTCTTAAAAAAAAGGCTTTTAAATATAATTAAAATTTCAGGGATGTACTTCAATGAAGAATTGCGTAACTACTGTCAACAGTACGTCTTAAGAAAATTTAGCATATTAGTCGATCTTAACGACTTTTTGTCATTGTCTCTCGAAGAGGTACGTTTGCACACATCTAGCACATAAACATGTAGAAACATCCTCAGTATGTCACGGTCCACCATAAAATACGCTGCGTCACATTTCAATTATTTATGTAACGACTTTTCACATTGATCAGATCGATACGATTTTTATTCTTTAACGAATTGTAGGGCGACACTGAAGACGGAAAAAAAATTAATTTAGGTATGAAATGATATCCACAATTGCGCAGGATAGAAGATCTAAAGGTATATAAGAAATCGGATACGCATCACACCGTCGGAAAAGGCAGTAGATTTAAAGGTAAAAGGAATAAGGACCAATAAGGAGATTGGGAGATTGAGAAATAAATATGATGCAGCATTGTACAAAAGACGCTGAACAGATTAAATAGTTCATAATTCAACTTACACTGACTTTCATAAAAAGGGCCAACCTGCTTACCTCTCTTTAAAAAAGATAAGCTAAAACTATCAACTACAAACAGTATAGTAAAACATGGCCCACCATTAAATACGCTACATCACTTTGCTTAGTGCAGTTATCAATATGAAGGCATTTAAAAAAAAAAGCCTTCATATGAGAGGTATCTGAAGATGTAGTCCGTTCCGAACCATTTTCAATAGCATTCGTCCGTAGGACAAACTCCATCAGTGTACTAAATTTCATCAAAATATCTCAAAAATTGCGACTAGTAAATTAAAGAATATATAACTGGCAGAGGGACGGATGGACTTAGATCAATTCAGAATCTCTTTGGGTATAATAGAACATGAATCTACTTCAAGTACATCACGCTTTTGCGTACATTTACGAAAACATATGCTGCAAGTGGTATAGGGTATAAAAAAAAATGTAGTGTACAATGCTATCTCAGAAGACCTTGCAGGTGTTTGCCAACTAAGTTACCTCTAATATTATTTACTAAGACATTTTTCTTCTCATTCTTGCCCTTTCAGCTCATAAAGCTCATCTCAAACGACAAACTTATGGTACCTTCGGAGGATTTTGTTTATCAAGCAATAATAAAATGGATAAAAGCCGATTTAACGGCACGCGAATCTCATTTAGCTCAACTTATTGATCATGTGCGTTTACCTTATGTGGGTAAGAAATATTTGCTTAATCGCATTCTAACCGAAGACATAATAAAGAAGGAGGAATCATGCTGCGAAATGTTTTCAATGGAATCTTCGAATTACAAGCTGTCCGGTAAAAATAACGATGAAACTCAAAACCAATTAATTAAGAAACGCAAAACTATGCGCTGTAACGTGTTACTTGCGGGGGGAGATGAAAACCGCTGCATGGTTTATAATACTTTAACTCAGGAACAAGTTAATATCGCGCCAATGAATGAAGCCAGATGTTATAATGGCGTTGTAAGATTGAATGACATTGTATACTCAATGGGTGGACTCGACAAGACGGCATCGGAATTGAAGACAGCAGAATCTTACAATATATCAACAAATAAATGGACTTATATTCCTTCCATGGATAAGGGACGAGCAGGATTTGGAATTTGCGCACTAAATAGCTTAATTTACGTATGTGGTGGTTATTGTGGCAATAATAGCGTCGAATGTTACGATCCCATTACGACCAAATGGGGATATGTCGCAAATTTCAAGGCCGCTTGCGAAGTACGTGCAGCCGTTGTGGAAAATAGCATTTATTGTGTGATCTCTGGAAGTTTTATAGAACGTTTCGATCCAAGGGAGGGGAAATGGTACGAATTGCCAATGGTGGAGCTGCCAAATCCCTGTGGTTTCTTTGATGTAGTTGCTTGTGGCGGCTACTATTTATACCGCATCGGAGGCTTCTCTGATGAGCAAGAGTCATTATTTAGCGTAAATCGTTTTAATCTACGTAATAATGTTTGGGAAAAAGTAGCTCCTATGAATTTTTGCAGACGAGAACACTCTGCTGTGGAAATAGATGGCGATATTTATGTGTTTGGCGGTTCAAATGAAAGGGGAAGTATTAGCAGTGTGGAGTGTTATAATACCCGGTTTGACAAATGGTCCGCTATTGATCCAATACAAAAGGAACTTTGTTGTGGAGCAGCAGTGGAAATCCCGTCCGTCGCTCTAAATCATTAATACATTGTAAGCATCGTAATAAGCGATTTTTATTTTTAATTTTACTTCTCCGGACTATCTATAAATAAAACAAAATTTCGCAATTAATTATTGTTAATTATATATTTTGTTAATTAAAAACTTATAATTTTGTTAATTTTATTTTGCTGATAAGGCTATCTCAAAGTAGAAAGGTTACGGCGTTTATCGTTTTATATAAGCTCGCATTAAAAAAACGCATTTTCTAATTCAAGATGATCTTCTTTCCCCATTTTTTTTTTGTGGCCACGTTTATCATGCGAATCTGGGTTTCAAACCTCATCTTTTAAATCTTGATTGTTATTATTTAAAGGTGAAAGCTCAATGTTATAATTTTCTTTAAAGAAATCGTAAATTTATTGCTTTGTGGAAAATGAATTAAATTTTAAAAGTGATATAATGTGAGATGATAATGGAAATACAAAAACTGTTCTGGTTAACTATGTGGTATCGACATTCTGTTTTTGTAGTATGGATTAAATAATACAGGATTTGTTAACAGACCGCGCGCAACAACTATTCCATTTAATGTAAATTAATTTGCTATATATTAAAAAGGGGAATTTGTTATGTTTTCGATAGTAATGATATTAAGGATTAATAATAATAATAACATTAACACTTATTATATATATAAAAATTGTGATAAATAAACGAAGTAATAACAATTCTAAAGGAATCTAAAGCAGTAAACAAATGAACAAGTGTAATAACAAAATAGACACGGCGCTTTTACAGCAACAAAATACATATGATTTCAAATGAAGACAGCAAAAAATAAACTGAAAATGTATACTTGTACAGTATGTTAACAAAAAGAAGAAGAAGTTAATCACATGTTCATAGTTTTCTGTTAAAAATAAAAATCTGATTGTAATCTCTGTTAAATGTATCAAATTGAATTTCTATCTATGTTAAATATAAAAATTTAATTATAATCTTTACAACAGACTATCTAGCTTTTTTTATAAAGTTTTAATTAACACCATTTGTTGTTCATAATAATTTTTCCCTTCATTTCTTTTTATTTAACATAAAAAACATGAAACACAGAGATGGCAATAAAAAAAATTTACGTTGTTTATTTGTTGAAAGACGTAAAACATACCTGTAATTATAGAACTGAAACACATGATTTTTAATCATATATTTGTTCTCTCTCTTTTTTTTATTTTTCAATAAGTGAATCTCTCCTTCTTTTTTTGTTATTCAGCATATTAATAATCGAAAATTCATTGGATGTAAAAGAGACTCAATGTGAACACAGAGGGGAGGTATAGCGAATTCAAAAGAAAACGTATGAAATTGTTTACAAATCAAAGAGAGGTATAGCGAATTCTTTGTTTTGACCTTAGTAAAGTTTGGGTTAGATTTGGTATATTTATATATTTATTTATTTTACTTACTCATTTATACATGAAATTCAACAAAGCAATTTAACAGTCGAATTCAAGTAAATCTTAATAGCAAATCTTGTACTAATTATTTTAAAAACTGGTATACAATATATACGAAGATTTGAAAAAGGAATAATAAAAACAAAACAATTTCCAATAATAATTCATGTATAAATAAATAAGCAAGAAAAAAGAAGCATGTACCAGCTTCCACAGAACCACACCCACAAGAAGAACAGATGAAGATTGCAAGTGAACCCCTAAACCATTGCAAACTTGCATAAGCTTTTCCATTACAATGATTATTAATATTTATATACACATTCGATAATTTTTAAGCGCTTCTTTTTTACGAACGAATCCAAACATTCATTCTTAATTAAATGCATATCAAGAAAATGTTATCATTTTTAAGTGAATGAAAATTTTTGGGGAAAAAGGAGAAGAGCATAATAATAGTTTGTTTTCATGATATTTGATTACATTTATGCAAAATTTCTCGGAAATTTTCCAATACAATTTAATAAATGCATACGTAATTGCCGCTTTCAGTATAAGTATAAAATGAGTGAAATAAAGGTAAAAACAAAAAAAAAAAAAATTATACTTATAAAAAAATCATACCATACACAGATAGAATTTGCTGTGGAAATGCATGGTGATAGTTGTGTTGAAATTGTACGGAAATCTTTGGAAGGAATGGGATTAGTAGATATCGATCGTAAGCAAGGACGTGTTATTGTGCATACCGTGGAGCCTTGGTCAAGAATACAGGAGAAAATTGAAAACACTGGACGTAAAGCGGTATTAGCGGGCTTTGGCGGACAATCTGCTGTTTCAATTATAAATAAAACTGGCAGCGATGTAGATCGTACAAGCATTCAAGGAGTTGTACGGTTCACAGCCATAACCAACGATCAAGCAGGTGTAGTAGTAGATGGGGTAATAGATGGCCTAACGCCTGGTTTGCATGGTATGCATGTTCATGAAATGGGTGACATATCGGGTGGTTGTGACACAGTTGGTGCACATTATAATCCTAGGAATTCACCGCATGGCGCACCGCATGACGAACCCAACCAAAGACACGCCGGCGATTTGGGTAATATTCGAGCAGATGAAACAGGCCGAGCAACATTTCGTTTTGTAGACTCAATTCTCGAAGTATGGGACGTAATCGGCCGTTCCGTAGTCATTACGCAGCAACCGGATGATTTTGGAAAGGGTTGCAATGAGCAAAGTAGTATAGACGGTAATTCTGGCGAAAGGTAATTGTATAACTAGCATGTAAAAGTAATCTTTCAACGTGTTGATGCGTCCCTCTTCAGCATAATTTTTCTAAATAACGTTTTTTAAAAAGCGAGAGTTTGACTATTTTCCAAATTGTACGAATTTCATTTGCGGTAGACGTAATGAAAGTCATAGCTTTGCCAGGATATTTTCAGAAGCAGTTCGTGCATAACCAATTATTGCAAAAGAAATTTGTACAACTTAGAACTTCCCATTCGAGCTACATCAGTATATCCTTGACAGCTCTTGCAACGTGTCATCGTTGGCGTTGGCAAGGATAACTTTGCGTCCTTTAGGTGCTATTGCTGGTCCTTTTTGCAACTATAGACCGTTCAATTTATTCAAATGACGTTCGTAGACATGTGCAGTAATAATTTCATTCTACTTTAGAAGCGCTATACTTTGCTGCCCACACCATATGGTCGGAAAGATTTTATGATCACGAATATTCCATCTCGGTGCCGATGTGGATGGCTCTCCTGGACTAATCATCGATTTTTTGCGTTTGGACTTGACGTATTAGATGCACTTTTCATTGCTAGTTGCGATACGCCGTAGAAAACTCTTCTCCTTTTTGCCTGGCAAATAATGTTACTGCGACATTGAAACGGCATTTGATTCAATTCGTTTGGTAGCCATTTCCCTTCCTATTGAACCCTTTCCATCGCATGTGAAAGTCTAGAAACAAATTAATCATTACCTGCTAAGCTGTTCGAAAGTTCTTTGCAAGTCGTCCAATAAGTCCTACAATTCATTGTCTGCGAAGTTTGTTGGTCTCCCAGATCGCTTTTTGTCATTGACATCAAAATCACCACTTTTAAATCGTTGATGCCAAAATTATCTATGTTTATAACACACATTACACAGACGGGCCGACGGACATGCTTATATCGATTAAGATTTGATGACGATCGGGAATATATATACTTTGTGGGGTGTCTGATCCTTCCTTCTGGGCGTTGCAAACGTATTGACGAAATGAATATACCCCTTAATGGGTATAATAAAAATGCCTTTACCACTTATAAAGCCTATAAATGCTTTTAATTCTTCCAGAATTGCTTGCGGCATAATTGCGCGTTCAGCAGGTATTTTACAGAATTTCAAGAAAATTTGCGCATGTGACGGTCTCACATTATGGGATGAACGTTTTAAACCTATAGCTGGTGGTGTAAGGAATCGAAAAGTGTGAAATGAATCGAAAAATATATCGAAATTTTCTTATAAGGTAAATATATTTGTGATTAGTTACTAATTTCTATTACAATACTTTCATTAATATCCATATTCTGAAGGCCATCCTTAATCCGTTTTAATCTCTGTTTGCATTTATTTTTATAAGCATGCACTAACTTGCTGCACAGTACGGGAGGTGAAATTACGATGGTGGAATGAATCTGAAATATGGATAGATATAATTAATTTTTTAAGTTTATACATTTACATGCATTTACTATAATATATATATATATATATATATATACATACTTCTAAGTAGTCCTCCTCCATTTCGTAATCGATACAGTCCTGTAGCAAATGTAAAATAGTTTGAAATTCTTCAGGTTTTAAATAATACTTCATTTCACCAATATTTGCTTTATACCAATCCGCATAACTATTCAAATTCTTGTGTATATCCATATCAGTGGCTGTAAATGCTCTGGCTGTTAACAGCAAATGCATTACAGTCTCTTTATTGTTTACGGAAGCGCAATGCTTTATACGTGCTTTTAAATACTCTATAAAAATTTAAAAAAAAAAAGATGATTAAAGGATTACGTTTTCGTAAACTTAAACTTACTGTGCATAAAAGGGCCAGTTACTTTATTATTACTACTGCTTAGAGTTTGCAAAATGATGAGGAAAAATTTCCATCCTTCAAAATTTTCTTCAGTGGATAGTTTCAGTAAATAATTTAAAGATTCCTCTAAATAATCATATATTAACTGCAAGTAAATTTTTTTATTTTTCATTCTCTTTTTTTATGAAAAATGAAAAAATACTTTTTCATACAAGTCCTTGGGGAACTTTAAGTCGTTCACACCCTCATTTATCCAAGCGGAAAATTTGGAAAAAGTCGTTCTAATATCTGCTTGGTGCAATTTCAATATAATAGCAATATGTGTTTGAATAGCCCGCAATAGAATCTCAACTAAATGTAAATATGTGAATGAAAAAAAAAATAAATGAATAAATAAATGAGAAAACTTTTTATCTTAATGCGATTGCCCACCGCTTAGATTTAAAACCATTTATCGTCTTATACAAAACAACAAAGTCGACTACCGATGAGGAAAGATTCAAAAGTTTATTAGCCACGTTTCTCTAATCAAAATGCTTCATTTAAGCCAATACTCCATACATTTTCTCTACCTTCCACGATAATCTGAGTCCTTTTGAGTTAAACAGATGGAGGTTTCCAACAATTCTCATGTGAATTGTAAGAGTTTTCTTTTTGCTTTTGATTATTAAAATAATTGGAAGTTATATACCCCCACCTACTCTACCCTATCTCTTTTATTGTGACACTAGGACTTAAGAAACATTGTCACTAAGAAAGATTGATGTAAATTAGTTTGATATTCTTATTACGGCCATAACGCGTCAATGGTATTTCTGGTCTGGCGATGGGCATGAAAGAAAATATTGATTAAATAAAGCATTACCGGGCAATTGTGTTTTGAGGCATGAAAGGTAATTTAAATTATTAAGTTCGGGTTGGCTTAGTAAGTCTTTAAATAAATTCTCCAAACATTCCTCCAAAAGCTCCTTAATCTCCAAATATGATTCTATAAATGATTAATTAAAAAATATATAAGCGATGAACATACTTTGAAAATAATTTAAATCGATACTTACGAAAACTTGCGTTAATTATTAAATTCGTTATTAATTCATATTCTTGCTCCAAGAAATCATTTAGTATTAAGTGGATATTTTGATTTGTATACATACGTCTTAAATGTAGGATAATATTAAGCAAATGTGTGTGGAAAGTAAATAAAAGGCGATTGATATTACCTTGAAATGAATTCTGTTGCTGTTAGTATCCTTACTTTTTGGAGCACAGCCAACACATGTACACTGCCTACATCCCAGGGTAGCTTGCAAAAGGACGCAGCCAACAAATACTAAAAGTAACGATTGAAGTTAAATTTAATGTTATCAATATGGTATAGTGATCAACTTACTCTTTCGGATGCATTTAGAGTTTCTAATAATTCTATAAATTCAAATCGTTGAGAAAAACAAGCAACCTGGGTATTACTTTTCAATTGCTAAAAAAGATTAAGGGAATGTTTACAGGAAGAGCAAAACAACATGCACAACATGCAGGCAATAATATTATAGCTTGTAATTAAGGATCAAACCTGTATTGATAAAGACATTGCAAATGCGCATTCTTATTTTAATATTAAAAGTTCAGAAGGATAGTTGAATTTAACTCGGATTTTTAAATACTGGTTTACTTACATTAAATATTAATTTTAAACTATTGCTTATACTGTAGGACATTGTCACTATTGACTTTGACGACAAATCTGAATTTTTAATTTTAAGTTCTTTTTTTTTCTTGTTTGAGTTGAGCGCGAACACCGCCACCGTAGCACAGTTCGTGCATTTTCATCAAGTCTCGATAGTTTGTAAATAAGAAACAGCTGATCGTCGGTCTTAGCTTACTGTAAAGCAACTATGTATGAACTCTGGGTTGCAAAAATGTCGTAGTGTTTGCGAAAATACGAATCATATAAATTGCATTATTTCCTTACATTTTGCTTAAGTCAGGGTTTTTTGTGGCGTTTTAGAATGGGAGAGTTTCGTGTAAATTTATTTTATATTTGAACACTGTCGGCAATGTTTGCTTAAAACTAATAAAAGAGAAATCAAAACCGAAATAAGGAACACGATCAAAACAGCTATGAATTGATGCTTGTTACCCAAATTTAGGAAACCGATGTACTAATATCGCCTTTTATCTTGCAACGTCGGGCAATAAACTACCAGTAAGTTTACTGGTATGCAAATTCTAAGCCTGGTTAAGTAACTCGTATATTTAGTCCATTCCTTGCTCTTTGTGTAAATCGTGCCTGTCTCATGTTCGATCATGCAGACAGTTTTCGAGATATTTTGTTGGAATTTTGGTACACTGAAATGGTTTGACTTAAGGGCGAACGCAATTAAAAATAATTCGGATTGGACCACTTCCCACGCTTTGTTTATAAAAGTCGTTGTATGAATAACTTCGGGATGATGTAGGGTATTTGATGGTGGGAACGTGACTCACTATCGTCTTTTTACTTGTTTTAGATCAAAATTTCATTTGAAAGAAAAGAAGCATATATATTATGATTAAAAGCATTTAACACATTCTGTGATCAAGTATTATCAAGCTTTCTTCGATTTTAACAAAGAACTTTATGCGAGCGTTGCATATTTTTGCGTGTATGTATTCACCAACAATATGATCAGACCCGCCTTCTTACATTAAGTTATTTCTAGAAGACCTTTTTCATTACGAATTTAAACCGTCTCACTTCAAGCTGTACACAAAATTCGGATCTCCCTTTCCATGAATACAAAAGTAATTAAGTATTGCAGATGAATGACATAAGAATTGATGCATATGTAAATTATGATACTGATAACACCAGAAAGAAAAATTGCTCATTCAGATAAGACCGAGTGACTTAAATTGCTATATACTATGTATGAATAAAATTCATATTATTATTTTCAAATTTTTCTAATTTCAGATTATGTTCCTAATATGTGGGATGTTAGGAGTTTTAAAAATGAATAATAATCGGTAATATATAAACTTCTTTAGGACTTGACGTTTAATGGATAAATGCTGAAAAATACAACACTTATTTTTGGAGATGGTGCGAAGGCTATCTTGAAGTAGTTATAGCCGATCCTCTATATGGACCTAACATTCGCTTTACGTAGTAGGGTGCTTATAAATCGTGCAACATGAAGTGAAAATGAAATTGAAATTTTTATGGGAAAATAAAAGACAAGCTTGGACAACGATAAACCAAATCATATTGTTATTATTTTAATTTATATACTTGAAATGGAATGGCCACTTTTATTATTTTTAATTCTATTTGTATCTTTGCCTTTCTTTTTTAAAGAGTACATAACGTTTCATTCAATAAGTATATAGGAAAGCACGCAGATGTGGAATGACTATCGACGAAATTGAATCGAATTTTTAAATAATACCAACCGTCGACCGATACGTGCGAAACGTGTGTGGCATTCTGCGGATCAGTTTACAAGTTACAGATGTTTCAGTGACACTATTTTTGTTTTTGTAAAACAATGTAAAACAATCTGACTTACGTATTTTACAGTCGTTAAAACAACTGCCACTTGTAAAGTGTCGTGATATTTCGGTCATATATCATTTCAAAGTTGATACTATTTGAAAACCACGTGGATTCACCAACAGCGGCGATTTGTATAGTCATCCTAGGAACTTATTGAGTGGTGTGGCTGCAAACGCTATGAAATTAAGAAAAAACAACCAAGAACATTACAGACTGGCAAAGTCGACGTCCTACACCACTTCTAGTCTGGTACAATTATTCATTCGCTTTGGTAATAATCCACGAAAAATTACGTATTACTTTCATGCAAAGGCATGCTTTTTATGAAAGCCCGCATATTGGAGGATGCCCAAAACATCACATGGCGTTGTCCAAATATTACAAATTTAATTTGCCTCCATAAAAAATTTCATTATTTTTCAGTTTCCCTCATAAAAAACTAAAAATTAGACTTTCCTCGTAATCATTTATATAACAAAAGATGCGTCTATTCTAAGTCCTTCTGGGTGTTACATAGGCCCGCAAAAGGTTTTTCACCTTGTTTTTTCTTTTTGAAAATTTTCAAGTTTAAAAGCATTAGACCGAGCGATAGGTGTATTAAAGAAATATAAATATGAAAAAAAATTACTTGGAAATAAGTTTAAGAATTGATGAAAAGTATTCCTTGTGTGTTTTGTGTTTGTGTGACAAATCCACTACTTTCTGAATCGATCTAAGCTTGTCTGTGTGTCTGTCCATCTTGGTTCTTGTGTTCAATCTGCAAGTCGCAAATTTTTGGAGATATTTTCATAAAATTTGTTACACTAATGTGCTTTGACTCAAGCACGAATGCTATTGAAAACGATACGGATTGCATTACTTTTTCGACCACTTCCCTTATAACGACTTATTTCGAAAAACTGTTACATGAATAATTGTAGGTTAATTAGCAGTAGGTGGTGTAGGATATTTAGCAGTAGGTGGTGTCTAATTATAGGATTTTCACTTGTTTTTGGATTGATTACAGGGATTAAGGAGCAAATTTATGCAAACTCGTCCCTTCCCGGTTATTTACATATAACACAATTCATTTAAAGCTGAATACAAGTAATGGTCAAAAAGTTCGATTGTAAAGTTTTGCAAAAAATGATGCAAATCATTCTAGAATGGGAAAAAGTACCGAGAACAATCGGAATATTTAGAATTCAAGAGGTCGAGGAGCAAGTATATTATAATGTAGTAAGAAAGTACAAGAAAAACCGCGCTATACGACAGTTTCCTATATATTAAAGTGATTAACAATGAATGCACTTTAATAATAATTTTGAAAAGGCTTTCGAGTAAAACGTTTGCAGACAATTCTCGCGATAGCCATTGAAGGTTATATTTTTTTCGAAAAGGCTTTCGAGTAGAACGTCGCAGATAATTGCATTGATAAACTGTAAAATTTCTATTTTGTTTTTAAGTTTTTAATAATTTTTCTTAAAATGGATGTCACGAGTATCACATTAATAGTAACGATCACGCTTGCCTTTGCTTTATTTATATTAAGGGTGAGATGGTTTTTTTTTTTAAGCAATTTATCGATTTACATAAAAATTAATTGGATTTAAATGTTTTTTATAGATTATATTGATAATAAGACGGTGTTATCTATTGCAGCAACAATTAAAGATCAACTCAGGGCAACCAAGGGGTGAGTATCAAGATTTAAAAATCTTCTTATTTGAATATTGCGACAGGTTAATGAAAATTGGTAACAGAAACAAAACAATTATTATCTTATAAGGCAAAGAAATATTAACAGTTCTTATCTTCTTATTATCTAATCAGAACCCCTTTAGCTAAATCCTCTTTGATATCGAACCAGTTAAGATAGGCAAACATTTCTCATATTATACCATATACCACTTGCGCTACAACGGGTATATTAAGTATGTAGGTGTGTATGCAACAAACAAAAGCAAGCCTTTTATGATATCGATCGCCTTACAATCACTTTCTGAATCAATCTTAGTCTGTTTGCCAGTCTAATGTCTGTTCATGTAAATTTATGTTCAAGCTACAGGCAGCAAGTTTTGAGGTACTTTGATGACATATGGCACACTGACGTGATTTTACCCAAGGTCGAAAATGGTGTAGATCGGTCCACTTTCTTGACCATTCCTCCCATAACGCCCTATTCTGAAAAGTCATTATTCTGGAAATATTGTAATTTTCAAAATTTTTCGACAAAAGTGGTTAAGTAATAATACTTCGACATAATAAGTCGGCGTGAAAATCAAAACTTTCACAGGGCTATGGCAATTTTTTAAAACCACTCTCATATAACGAAACCTGAAATTCGTATGACAAAGAGGCCTAATCTTCAATGCTTCTTAATGAAAATCAGATCGTGATAGCAAGTTATGATAAAAAAAATTAATTGTATTAATTTTGGGCCTTCTCGGACAATATTTTTTGAAATCCTGCCATATTTTGACGCAAATTGATCCTTCGTAGGGCAGAAAAGTCTAACTTTAATATGTTAATGATGAAACCTAACCCACAATAATAATTTCGATAAAAGAAATTCAAGGTAAGAAATTTGGACTATCCATGCCTGTTTTTGGATCCTACCCTATCAATATAAGGATTATTACGAAAATTTTTGCTTTCTAGAGCAAAAGTGTCTAAGTTGTAATATGCTAGGGTAAAAATTAATCCATAATAGTAATTTGATATAAAAATGAACTCAACAAAATTTGGGTCAACCATGCTTACTTTTGCATCCTGCTCTATATAAGAATTTTCACGAACATTTTTGTTGTTTAGAAGGTAAAAGTCTAAATTTTAATATTTTATGATGAAAATTGGTCCACAAAAGCAATTTGTTATAAAAATTAACTATGCTAAATTTTGAACACGTACCCCAATTTTTGAACCTCTTGGGCACAAGCATTCTTACGGAAGGTTAGCTTTTGTTTGCAAAGAAAACTGATTTTTAATATATAGTTCCATAATACCAAGTTCCTATACAAAACAGTGTATAATTTTTGTATTCTATAGCAAACATAAGACTGGTATTAGACAACCTGGTGTAGGGTATTTAATAGTGGGCTACTTTCTTTCTTTCACTTGTTTTTTTCTTGTTTTCGTAATAAGTTGAATGGCAAGCAATCGTTATTTCAATCATTAAAATTCGATTTCAGAGTCATTCTTCTTCGGTTTTTTTTTTATTAATAAATGTTCTGTAAGTAATTTTAAAAATTTTGCAAATTAAAAATTTCGAGATTTTGTTTTTTATTAAAAAGGAGTAATTGGAATGTGATTCATTGTTAACGTACAATAGCACAAGTTCAAGTTAGATCAAGGAACGGTTAAGTTATACGAAGCGCGTAAGTACTTCCCCCTTCCAACGGTTGTTTTTGCTAATATTCACTCCCTAAATCCTTTTTGGTGCATTAAGTTTGTGTGGATAGAAATGCTTAAGATAGACCCACTCATCCATTCAAAATCAATTTCTGAGACGATCTAAGCTTGTTGGCCCGTCTGATGTGCGTCTGGGTATTCTTGTGTTCAACCTACAGGTGGCAATTTTTAAGATATTTTGATGAAATTTACTACGCGGACCTGCTTTGTCCCAACGATGAAGGCTATCGGAAATGGTTAAGATCGGTCCCATTTTTCAAGCACTTCTCATATGACCCCTTATGTTGAAAAGTCGTGAAGACGAGTAACAATTTTCAAAATTTTTCGACAAAACTCGCCGAGTAATACGACATTCTAAATTAGTGCAAAAAATTTATTTTGGTGGAGACAATTTTTTGAATCCTTATATGGTAAAAAAAAATTTCGAATCCTTATATGGTGAAAAGGTATAATGTTTAATATTTATTCGTGAAAAGTCGTTCATAATAGAAAATTGACAAAGAAATCAACACTACCGAATTTGGATCAATCATGCCTATTTCTTGAAAACGAATTTTAAGGGAAAGTAAATCCCTATGTACGACAAAAGAGCCGAGTTGTTAATGTTTTATTGTGAAAATTTGCTCATGATATTAATTTGACATAAAAATTAAGTAAACCTAATTTGAGTCATATGGCTATATTTCTTGGATCCCATTCCATATGAGGTATCTTATGAATAGCAAGTTCTTCATAAAAAGGTTTAATTTTTATTATTTTCTGATGAAAATTGGATAAAGCATAGTTTCTACTTTTCTATGATGGAAAGTGAGAAATAATAATTTTTGGAAAGTAAATTAATTTGGCTAAATTTGGATCACATTATCGCTCCGGGCACCCTCCAATATGCCAGCTTTCATGCAAAGTATGCATTTCTTTGAAAACAATTTGTAGTCACTGGCGTATTATTGCCAAACCGAGGGAATATTTATACTAAGCGGATTGGTGTAGGGTATTTAATGGACGACTTAGCCCGACTATATTGTTCGTTCTTCTTAATACATCATTACCTTTTGGGCGTTATGGGGTATTTTCAGGGAAGTTGTTTACGAAGGTCTTTGAGACTTAGTGCACCAGATGAACCTTTAAGCCATGCTATGTAGTTGATATGCTAAAAGACACGATCATATTTCTTCCTGGAGAGTATTACTACTCTCTTATTTCCAATAATTTATTTTTTGTACGTTTTTTCACCATAGCATTATTACAATAATGTAAAACAATTTACAAAATTTTAATAAATTCGTAAAAACAATAAATAATAATAATAAAAAAAACATTTGAACAACATAATAATTAATATTTTTAGGTAAAAAAACATCTTTTCTCTTATCTATAGAAGTTCCCTAAAAGCAGCCACCAGACCGAAATTAATTAAACTTAAATACAAATAATAAATGTTTAACTTGAATATTTCCCATTTCTCACGTAAAATTATTGCTAAACGTGCTGTGCGTGTAGTACGCTTCGATTTCTCTTCAGTAAACGATGAGTGCAAGCAGCACTTGGACATGACCCAAAAAGCGGTCATACGATTTTGTGTGCGCAGCGTAGATTCAATTCCACGTATTAAGTCGTTGGTTTTTAAAATTAATAACATTTGACGATCAACTTGCTCTAGTACGTCCGATATATGAGGTAGAACTAAAGAGGTATTATTTTGTAACGTATCCTTCTGTAAGAAATATGAAAAACTAATTATTGTATTTAATTATCATAACAATGCTATGTTACGTACTTCTTCTTTGGTGTATTTAACTTTATTGACGCCTCGTACCACCGTCTCCCATGGCCGGCCGGTTACCATACAGGCAAATAAGCCGTATAAATTTCCTTTAATTCCTAAATTTTCGGAATATTTTTGCATCGAATCACGATCCACATTCAATATACTTAGCCACAATTTTGAATAATTGAAACGAAATTTATCGGTTAGATTGGCATACAGGCCATGATCAAGTAATATTATTTCTACATCATGCTTTGGATTTTTACGCACCAATATGTTTCCGGGATGAGGATCACTATGCACAAAGCCGGTATTGAATATCATTTCCGAGTACAGTTGGCCCAATCTGTTTGATATCTTCAAGGGATCGATATTATTATTTTGTATGTACTTGAGATCATTAACCTGACCACCCTCTAGGTATTCCATGACAAGTACACGAGGTGAACTAAGTTCCCAGTAAATTTTCGGTACTCTCAACCATTCGTATTTGTCAAATTGTGCAGCCACTTTCTCGGCATTGCGACCTTCGTTCAGGAAGTCCAACTCGATTGGTAAATTTTTTTTCGATTCATCCACTAACCATTGCACTTTAAAATCTGGAAATATTAAAGCCAATATTTTTACGGCTACTTCCATAGTCTTCATGTCGACACGAGAGTTTCCTCTTACATAAGGATGTTGGACTTTCACAGCTACAACCTCCCCCGTCTTTAAAGTAGCTTTGTGCACTTGTGCTAAAGAGGCTGTGCCTAAAGGTTCCTTTTCGAAATTTTCGAACATATCCTCAGAATTTATATTTAGATCTTGCCTAATGACTTTGAATAGATCCTCCACAGGATTTTGTGGTGCGTTTGAATGTAACACTTTCATCGTTTGTACAAATTCTTTCGGCAACAAGTAATCCAAAGCACCTATGTGTTGACCGACTTTAATATAAACCCCTTTATTGGTGCAGATTAATTCCAATAGTCTTTCAGCAGCCAATGTGTGCACTTTACTCTTCTGGACCTTATATTCGGGATCATTTTTATCCCAGTCTTTATAATACAACTTTTGCTTATATAATAAGGCAACGTCGACCACAGCCACTGCTGAACGCATCAATCGTATCACTCCCACTGAATTTAAATCATAATCGTTTGTTCGCAAACTTAAAGCTGTACCAATTACACTGGCGCCCAACAGACTATGCGTTAATAATCGTTTAAACATCTCCCTTTAGTGCGCAGTGCGTAATTGTATGGCACTTCGAAAGTAAACGCAAATACTAAAAAAAAATGCACATATAAATCTTATTAAAGAGTTTGAATAGAGACGCCGAAAACAAAGCACTTAATGGGGTGTTAAAAATTTAATGTGATTACAGGTTAATGTATGCAAATTAAAACGAGTTAAAGTTAATTCGAACGGATGGTGATGGACTAAAGATAACAGAAACTTTCAATTTTAGTTTTAGCTTAGAATATCTTTGGGCGAAATTTGAGATTTAACCTAAAAGTGTACTCGAGTTTTTTAATTCAAGATTTGTGGAAACCCGTCAATTTGGCGGGTCATTTTTATGAATCGTCACACTTGCAAAAATGAAGACGCAAAACCGAAACTTAGCAAAAGCTTTCCTTGATCGATAAAGACCACGAGCTTAAAAAATGACGTCATCTGGTCAAAGACAAGTCCATAACGCGGAAGAAACTAAAATACGCAAGCGATTTTTTTAAATGTTCGTGTATGATTTTAAATTTTAAAACTTTAAAATTTTTTTTTGTGTTTTTTGTAGACGTATTAGTAAACCGACAGACAATTTTTACACCAAACATTTAGATTGTTCAGGTGAATATTTGGACAGCGGTTTTTCGGAATAAATTTAAAGATATTCACTTTCTATGCCGAATTTTTCAATTCAAAAACTCGCCAAACTGATGGCTGCTGTAAATCTTGTGTCAAATGCATAGGCTACTTAATCATGACGTCTCAACTGTGGCAGCTGTAGGTCTACAATATTATTTGATTTCGTTTCCTTTATGTAGAAACCCGCAGAGTTTCACAATATCACTCAACCCAACATGAAATGTTCAAACAAAACACCCTAATTGCTTCCACATCATCAATGAATACAGCAGGAATTAACCTTAGGCCGCTGGATTAACCTCTGCCAGAATTCGGAAGTACAGCATGTTATCAATTTTAATACACTATTTAAAATATATTTAAACTTTGAAGAGACTGTTGCAATTCCCGGGATTTTAAATGATGGACTTACTTATTCGCGATAGGCGAAAAGTTGGCACTCGCTTAGTTGCATTACAATGTCACGACTTTGTTATCAATTTAAAAAAAAAAAAAAAAAAGAAAACTTAGTAACATATTCGTGTCCAAGCTTTTGGGCACATGTTGCTATTTAATGTTATTATGCATACTCCGTTTGAAGTGCTTCTTACTTGGCAGCAACCGATATTTAAACTTTCACTTAGAGTTCAAAAGTACGCAGTGCAGGGTAATAATTTTTATGAACTTGTAAAATGATGTATTACATAAACATTTATTACAAAATGTTTAGCTGAGTATGATAAATTACCTTTGCGTTTGTTCAACGAAGCAGTGGAAGCAATGAAAAGACCTTTTTTAACATTTGCTACGACAGCTTCAACATATTCAAGCCTCAAGCAATATTTAAAATTTGTAGGCCTTTACCAAACTAAGTGACAATTGATACTAAGAAACCAAAAAAAAAATTAGATCAAATTTATTGTTTGGTTAACAGTGAAATCAATTATGATTTCACATTTCTTTCCTTTACGCACTTTTATTTTTGTTTACTTCGACAAGAAAATACGTCACTTTTTTGTATTAAAATTTAACATATTTTTTTTTGTTTATTCTCCTAATCTACGTATATTGTTTTGCACGGGCTTCCGCAACAACAACTCCTCTACGTTTAAAGTAAAAATGGTCTTTTTTGAGAGTAAAATTTGCTTTGCTGTGTTCTCTTATTTACGTTTTGTAAATAACAGATGTTCCTAGAATATATTGTAATTTCGCGCCTAGTGTTGCCATAGTCTATGATAAATATTTCGAAACAACTGTTTAACAGTTTCTATGGGGAAAAAATATGTTTGTCTGGATAGAATTCTTAATAATTTTTGAAACTAAAAAAAGAAAAATTATAAGAATTATTCGGAATTTAATTTACATTATTTAAATTTATGAATGCCATAAGGCAGTTTAGGGAATTGGTCGCTCTACTTGTAACAGCCCGAAATGTACAGCATATATATTAAATACACAAGCATATGACGTGCTTTACCAGTTTGAGTCGATGTATGTTCGATCATTTAAATAAATTAGAAAAAAAAAAATTTGACTTGATAAATTATATTCTTATACAATAGCTTGTACATTTTAACTGCTTGCAGACAGTAATCCGTAACTCGGAGCAAAAGCAAAAACTAACTGCGATCTCCTTGTAAATGGACCGCAAATTTTCAAAACCTTTCACTCATGCCACGTAAGACTTACTGACCCAATATTCCCTAAGAACTCGCAGCTATACGAATTCTTCATAAATGAACCCTGATGATAATTTAAATTTTTTTGCTTTCTCTTTTACAGTTCACTCACCAAACGGTCAGCACAACATACAAATCGCGAGAGTTAATAATTCCCACTTAAATGATGATCTAGGAAGTAAAGATTTTGATTTACCGCCTACCTATGATGAAGTTATGAAGTCCTATTTACATATGAAGCAGAAACAAATTTCAAATATAAAATCGTCATATATTTACAATGAGGATCAAATAAGTTTGTCTATTATACAAGTTCAGAATGGAAGCACAGCTAATTTTGAGGCTGGAAAAACTTCTGCAAACGCCAGAGATGTGCTAAATACTCAGTTATCGGATCGATATAATACTTAAAAGTACCGTTTTGAAGATTTCAGCAGAACTTTAATATACATACTGTTTGTAGAAACAAGTCGGTTCAGCATTTTATTAAGAAATTAAAATTACGATCAAAATTACCATTGCAGGAAATTCATTAATCATAAGAAAACTACCCATAAATGTAAGAAAACATAAACCTATATTCGTCTTGTACCGAACAAATAATTTTTTGTATGTCTATTGTCGCAACATCGTGAATTATTAAATAGCTCTAACAAACATTCGACTTCAATTTATTTTAATATTTTTTTTAGATTATTATTGGACCACAATATTCTTAGGTCCTAAAATCAAATCAAAAATACTTCTTTAATGGCAAAGGAATAGCGCCTGGCCAACTCTTCAAAGCATTATAAAGTCGGACGAGCCCTTGATAACAAACTAGTCCAATAGTATAGCGGTATTAGAAAAATAATGTGCGTTTTTGCCGACAAGTTTATACTAGAGTACCTTTGGATGCTATTTATATTAAGTGTTTGCGAAAATTTTAATCAGCGACTTCTGCATATAAATATGATAAGGAAATGGGAACTACCAATGTACATAACATGTTGAATTCGATGGTTTTGACCTTCTCTTGCATAAAATGATAATTTTCGATTTAATATTATTGATTTAACCAGCGTACACCGACGCTTATCATGGAGCGCTCAAAATTCTTCGTCTTCCAAATTCATTAATTTTGTTGTTTATTCGAAGAAATCTGCTGCCGAAGCCCACCAAACATGTTCAGAGGCTTATGGTGGTGCTGCTCTATCACATCCCAATTGTCGGTTTTAGCTTTAACGGTTTAAAAGTAGCGACACGAATTCACTGGAAATGAGATTTTTTGACCACTTGCTGCAAGGGCTTTCTAGGATACACTGTTGCAGCTCGAATAGGAAGTTCTGCCACACCCAGCGTACGCACTAGACACGCCGTCTTCTAATTATCACTTGTATAGATTCGTGCAGCACGGCTTCGCTCGCACGCGGGTCCGCAAAGTTGAAGAAAAACGAAATGGTCAGTGGCAGGATCTCTGCCAAACCAATATAAGTTCGTTGGACCTAATATCGCCGTGTTGCCAAAAACATTATGAATTGTAGAAAATAATCACAACTATTTTATTTATATTTATAAATAATACATGTCTTCTTCAAGTGAAAAAGTGTTCAAAATGTTTCCAAACACCTAATACAAACTAATGCAACAAATTAACCTTAAATATAAGCTACATTTTATATTAAAAACAAGTAAGAAAGTTATATTCGGCGGAGGCCGAATCTCGCATTCTACTCTCCAAGTTCTTTTATATGATACCCACATCGGTAGTATTATTAAGAAAAAATTAATCGCGGTGTCTATCTTATTCATTTTAAAACGAACCCATTTTTAGGCTCATTCGTTTAAGGCTCGTTCATTTAAGGAGTGAACAAAATAGTTTTAAATATTCGGTCGTGTTTGCTTTCCGCAAAAAAGTGGAAAAAAATGGAATCAGTTGTATCTGTATGTGGGCATGTAACTGGATGTGTTGCATTTTTGCGCGTAAGGAGTAGAGTGCTTCGCAAAGTAAACGTGGACGATTTCAGCGTTCTAACTTTTATAATTTCCGAGTAACGAGCAAAAATCCAATAATTTTTGTTAAAAAGTAGGAGTTGGGTCCAGTTTACGCTTTACTGCGCGCTTCCCATTTGGCCCATTTTCGATACCAACCTGCGTGCAGAAACTTCTTACGTTTCTGCTAAATTTGATTTCGGCATTTTCGTTTTTGCGACCAGGAGAGTCCCAACAACGCACACTACACAGATTCACAGGCGGACAGACATGGCTAAATTGACTCTGCATTTCACGCTGATCATGTGAATATATAGATTTTATACGGTCTCTGAATATTCCTTTTGGGTGTTACATGCATTATGGAAAAAAACAAAATCAGTATACCACCATCTTACAGTGATGGGCATAATGAAATATAAAATATGAGACATATTTTGTATGAAAGACGAAGCTTACATCCTGGGTGGCGGCACAGTATGTTCAATTGCTTTGAAATGTCAGCACATTCAAAATCGTGTTCTAATTAGTCATCAAAACAAGGGCTTCGAAAGATGATGCTTCATTTTGTATTTTAAATTTACACGAAATTACCAACAGCGCTGATACTAACACTCAACTTGTAAGTCGTATATGTGTTCCCAATTCAAAAGATAAGCCCCGAGCACTGTCGGTACCTCTTTAGAGTGCAAGTCCTATCTGTTGAATATCATTTTCCTACCATATGTGTATCTGAAGCATTCGTCTCGCTGATAGTCATTGCAGAGATCGCATTGAATCACTGAAAAAGCCGAAATATATATGTGCAATAAAGGTACGAAAAGTTGGAAAAAATCTTTCGTTAGACCTTATATTGTGCAATTTCAATATTCAAAAAGTCCTCACTTTCCACCTTCAAAAAATCTACTGAATTTCTTTGAATTTCAAAATTCCTTCGGGTTTTCGAAAGTAAAAGCACATTTTCGGACCGTCCTTCTAGATGACGTATAATTTGTCCAATTAATTTCCAACAGAAAATATAAAAACCGCCGACACTATCTTAAACGTTCGAGAAGATTCAAATTTTAAATCGCTTTTATCAAAATTTCAATTTGAGAGCAGTTCAACCTGTCGACGGGTTCTCCTATCTATTGAAAATTTACCAGCCACATAAAGTTTGTGAAATTCGCGATTGATAAGAGTGTGTTGTGTGTGTGTGTTTTGGGAAAAAGATCAAAATTATTTATTCTTTTAAATTCAAACAAACAATTTCTGGACAAAAAAAATCAACTCATACTCGAACGCGCACAATCTTAAACACCTATTAATTTTGTCTTCAACATTCAGAGAAATAGACGATTAAAAGAGAGACCGAAGGCAGACATTGTCGAACGTTCAATTCTTCAATTCTTTAATTGTTGCTGCCACATTCATGATCGATCACATGATCAATTAAGTTTTGAGTTGCAATGCAACGCCCTTCTCGATACGGTCGATGATGACGTGATTTCCGGATCCATGAGTTTTTCGGTTTAGTATGGTGCTGTCACATTCATGATCGTTCACACTTGTATTAAGTCTTGAGTTGCAATGCAATGTCGTTCTCGATACGGTCGATGATGACGTGATTTCCGGATCCATGAGTTTTTCTAGACTTGATCGGTTTAGTATGGTGCTGGATTTTTCGACGATTCTTTTTAATCTAATCAATGTTTTGCTCGTATTCTCGCCCACGTGGATTTTGCTAATGCTACGCTGAGTGGAAATACTTTTGCTTTGAGCAATCGAATTATTTTTACGTACCAATCCAGAGAGAGAGTCGTTCACCAATTGTTCGGTTTCACTGGCTGATTGCTCTTGTATGTTCTTATTAACGCTCGTATTTGAGTCATCATCGGAGATTTCAATTATTTCTTCATAAGCTTCAATCAGTATACAGTCGTTCTCACCAATACTATCGGAAGATCCTGGTGGCGTGGCACGCATACATTTCTCCATCGGTTCCTTTAAATATGAAATCAATGTTTCTTCGAATACACTACCGATAACGTTCGGCTCTGCTTTCCTTGGAAATCGTGTTGATACATTCCCAGATTTTTCCGATTTTCGCGTTTCTTTGACATATGCAGGCTTCTGCTTAGGACGACTTTTGCTAACGCGACCATTTCGAACATTTCGTTTTACCATGT
>KK499927.1:301281-398883 GCA_000688715.1 Glossina pallidipes | reverse complement strand
AAAAAATTTGATATAAATTTCTATGAAATTGATGATGAATAAAATTCAAAAATAATGCAAGTAGTTGTCGATGAAATCACAAAAACAAATTTTACTCGAATCTCTTCGAATTGAGTTGAAAAAAATGGCGAGAATACATGAATTTCCCTAAATAATTTCTTTTCTTGTCATTCGTTCCCTTTTGTTTATAAATAATACCTATCCTTGTTAAATATACTATATACATATATAGCGAACAGCACATACCTTAAACCAAAATGACTCAATCAAATATCGCTTCGAAAGCGAATTGCTTCGTATGCAATATTAACATGTACGACAAAGACTTTTATTACATCCAGGCCTTTTTTACACGTTCGTGAAATAACACGATTGACCACTGATCACTCTCTCTTACATGAATTCCTCCCAAAACAAATCGTTCTTTTTAATTCAAATTTTGAGAGTATCTTACAGACAGTGTCTTACGTATAGAGCGACAATATACGATTGGAGGAATACGGTCATTAGAAGTCGCTCAACTTCTTATGCTCACACATCTCTTAATGATTTCGTCTACTACGGGCAATATCCGAATTTTAGGATCACCTTTTTCTTTATCTCGGTATACTTCAACTTGGACGCAGCTTTTCTTTATTCGATATTTATTTTGTGTTGGCGTTCACTTTGTAGGGGCAAATAAATGATTTCAATAAAGTGCTAAGGGTTCATGTCCAAACTAAGGTTATTTTAAGTTTGTATTGATAACTTTTAGTTGAGCAAGGCCGACCATTAATTACTTCTTTTCGTAATTACACATCATTTTCATGAAAGCCCGTATATTGGAGGATTGGAGCGTACAACCTCATATGATATGATCCAAACTTAATCGACTTTTTAAAAATTTTCTTATTTTTCAGTTTTGGTCATAAAAAAGTACACGATAGACTTTCTCTTCATATAAGGGCTTGCTTTTAATGGTAACCCGTATATGTCGTAGGCTCTGTCAATTCAGTTATTCATTTTTTTTTTGCCAAAGTAGTAGCAAGTTGGCACCGCTTTTCATCATAAAATATTAAAAATCAACCTTTGTTCTGAAGGGCTTACTATTCATGTGGCTCAAATTTGGCCTACTTACTTTTTATGCCACATTACTATCATAAACAAATTTTCCTCATAAAACTTTAGCAATTAGGTTTTTTTGGCATATATTCAAAAAACAGATGTATGTGGTCCAAATTAGGTAAGGTTGACTTCTGCCAATTCACTATTATGAATCAATTTTTATCATGAAACATTGAAAATTATATTTGTTTTACCTTTCTTAGGAACGATTATATGAGAGTGGGTTTAAAAAATGCCCTCAGCCAAACCCAATTTTTCATACCATTTTAGGATGTCGAAATACTACTGTTCTGAGTTTTTTTCGAATAATTTTCAAAATTGTAATCCATAAAACGATTCGAATGATTTTCAATAGTGTTTGTCCTTGGGTCAAATCAAATACACAAGTACTGTAACAAGTTGAATGAAAATATGTGAAAAAATGTTGCGACCCATAGGTTGAACGCAAAAATACATGGACCAACTTCAGACGGACAGACAATCTTAATCTGTCTATTTGAATCCGTCTGTCTGTTTCGGTCTGTTTGAAGCTTTTCTGGATCTTACATACGTCCGCGCGTTTCTACCACAAGTCATGCAGTTTATAAAAAGGTAACACTAATTTGAATATGTAATAGGGACTCCATTGTTACTTGTTTTTGCTGTGCAACATCCCTTAACTTACCATATGTCGCATGTATATTTTTACATTGCTTTCTAAAGGTCATATAAATCGTGTAAAAAAAGAGTTGGGTGTAATTTAAGATTCCGCTTCGAGAAAAACGAAACAAAAATTCGAAAGCCAAGAAAAAACAAATATTTAGACGATCCATTTAATATAACAAAAATTCAGACAATAAACTGAAAATTAATGCATATGATTTATTAAGTAAATAGGCTGGCTAAGCACTCACGTAAACGAAATAAATAACATTTTTATACTTTAGAATATTAGAAAAAATTCCAATATTTTGTAAAAATTTTTCATACCCTTGGATCAAAGATGATTGATTCGCTGCTCGTAAGTATATGAGCGCTTTAAAATAGATAAGAAATTCATGACCCCTGTTTAATAAATCTTAATATAAATTATATCTTACTGCTAAGGACAAGTAGAGTGAAAGTATACTTTTTTGGTTGTAATATCAAAGACAACCAAATGCCAAGATGGTCTAACATTGTTATCAAAATTCAAATTAGAAAATTATTACGCACTTTTCGGTGTTTCTTTTATCAATAAAAATAGTATCGCTGTTAATTAGCATATATTTGTCTGCTTATTCTGTCATCTTCAAGGGCGTGTATGAGCAAAAATTCTGTAAATAGTTTCTTGATAACACGTCACCTTCGCTCAAACGTTTGTAAAGCAGAAGCACATGTAATTCGGTATTGTTAAGTGAACATGCGCTATGATATATGTATGTACGAAAAAACAACCAAACAGTAAGTATCCGTATGGGGAACATGATTTGTTTTCTTTTCATCGTTTATTCCATTGAAGAATTCTAAATTTTATGTTCTTCAAATGCTGCAATCAATTTCATTAAAAATGACGAGAGAACTTTTTTATTACTTAAAAAAAATTATGCTTTAGGAATAGTTTTTATCTTTATCTAATTTGCTTAATATTTACATGTTTGTTAATTTTATTTGCTTACACATATATTTGAGATATTTCTGCAATTTTCCATATCACATATGAGTTATCGTACATTACATATTTGTTACTGGGACATATTCTAGCATGTCGAATAATATTTTACAATAGTCTAAAATATTATGGAATTTCTTCGTATTTCTCCACAGAACACTTTTATTGAAATTTGTTGAAGCAGCAATAGGTGAGTATAAAGGAAAAGGATGAAAAGAACACAAATCTTAGTTTCTACCTACCTACTGTTTGTTTTTTTTTTCCCTACATATATCTTTATATATGTACCCTAGGCGATCTTTACTTGAAAACATAGAATTGTATATGCTTCTGCTTTGCAAACGTTTGGGAGAATGCGACGTCATATCAAGAACCCATTCATAGAGTCTTTGTCCATACAAATAATGAGATTAAGAGAGGAAGCAATCGAATGGCTGCCAATTAACAACATCACCATGATTATTGATAACAGAAACATAAAAAAAGTTCGCAACAATCTCCTCGTTTCAATTTTGAACACAATGTTGAACCATCTTCTCGTTTAGTTGTCTCTGATAATGCCATTTCAATACAAGAATATATAAAAGCATATACTTGATAAAAATAGCACAATTTGCTAGTAAAAAGCTTCACTATAAAAAATACAAATATATATGACATGCACAGATATATATGTATATATATATATATATATATATATATAAAAAGGAAATAGTTCAAAGGAAACAAAAGGAAATAGTTCATTTTACAGTGACAAATTTAGAAGAGAAAGGTTGACAAAGAAAAAATAAACAAATAATTTAATTACATTTGAATTTAATTTTTAAAAAGAACTTAAACGCGATTGAGGATCGAACTTAAAGGCGGGCCCCACTTGCCGTAGGGATCTTTGGGTAGTATGAATATATCGTTACACCAAGTGTAACCAATTACTCGATTTTCAATAACCTTTTTAAAGGCGGTATTTTCAAATAATAAGTCGCGATAATTATCATTAGATATTACTACAGCGTCTAATTCACAGGCCAATTGCAAAATGAAACTGTCGAGAAATTCTAATTAAGTTATTAACGTTATCACTAATATTTTCGACTTCACATACCGATCATCATAACAGGTACTGGATTTACCCGGTAAATTTTTACATGGTGTTAGTACTATTTTGCCAGCTCTGTGTAACCGTTCTAATTCATCCGGTTCAGTCGATTTATGCTTTGACATTCTAAATTGCGGTACAATGGCCTTCACTTCATGACCCATTTTCTCAAAATACTCAATGGCAATTTTTAGACCACGTACTGAGAAATTTTTACATAACGCATGACTAGAGTGGAAAAACAATTTCAATGAAAATGGAAATAATAAATAAGATTACAACTAATACCCGTAGGCCACATTGCTACCGTCGATGATGATCATCCGTTTTTTTGATAACTGCTCGTTCTCTCTGTCTCCGCTAGGATTATATGCATTAGTGTTATATTTACTCAATTGTTTCTTCTCACTCCTGGTAAAAAGTTCCGGCAAAAGTGTCCGCCTTGGTGTTCTCTCCACATGTGCATCAATAAGCTGCAACAAGAAACGCAACTTTTAATGGAGCTATTACACCTTATTTATCCAATTTTTAAACTTACATTTGAACCAGTTTTGGATTTCAAAGGCAAAAAATCATTTTTATTAGTTTCGCTTACGAAAATTACTGAATCGTCTTCGGATATACTTGGCTCACGCGATTTCAAGGTGCTATCATGTCTTTTGTCTTTAAGACTCGAGTCGTCAATTATTGTAATGGGACTAGCTATGCTGTTATTATTAATTAACTTAGCTTCGCGATCCTTTAAGGATTCTGTACTTTGTTTCGCCTTTGAGTCTTCCGTAAGCACGCTTAACGTTTTATAAATGGGGGGAGTAAAAATCAGATCACCGGCGATATCTTCAAAAAATGGCAAAGCCTCGTTTTCCAAACATTCAATTAAATTGAGATTTTTTGCCTGTGGAGTTTGAGTAGAAACTTGTTGCGGTCTATTTTGTAACGGAGTTGACGTAACCTTCCGATTAAAGGATATCAATAAATTCTGATATTCGGACGTTAATTCGGTGTCGGAATTGTCTACATCATCAATAACGATTTCTTCTATTTCAGGTTCTATGCAAATACAGTCGTCATCGTCTTCATCCATATTTTTCTTAGCACACGATCGGTGAATTAAGTTTAAGTTTTCTTGATTGGGGCTTGTGTTACTACGACCTGCTAAGTTTCGAAAACTATTTTTCTTGCTTACAAATTTCTGCACAATCTTCTTCTTTTTCTTCGAGCGTTTTTTCGAACATTTTTTGCTTCTTCTTTTCTGGCGGCATTTGGTTTGGCTGACTTTGCCAAGGGCTTTTTCCAAAATGGTTCTATTGTGACTCTATTTTAATGAACATAAGAAACGTTTTTTTATTACTTTTTCAAAATTTCTCATACTCGTACATACTCTAAGACGTTCCTCTCTCCTTTTCTGTTTTAGAATATTCCAAATGTTCTTTCTAGATTGTTCGCTGGTCGACGGTAGATCATCGGAATTGTGCTTACACGAAAGAGAAAAATAAAATGAAAATAAAATTGAAAATAAGAAAAAAGTAAATCCTTTAATAAGATTTATAATAAAATCCATTTCAAAATGAATCAAAAATTGGAGAATGGCGAGAAAAACAAATTTAAATCGAAACCAATTCATATTGAAATTTTGGAAAAGAAATTATTCTGCTTCTGTTTCTTTCATTTATTTTTAATTACATTTTTGTTCATTTTTAGCGAAATGGCATCCATCGAGTTAATCTAATTTTCCTCTAACTGGGAGTCATCAACTTGTCACGTTGATGTTATTTCCGCAAACGAGACTATATACCTTTTAGTTAGACCTCGTCTTACATAGTCATACCCTACATCATTTGTGGTAGAAGGGGTTTAATAAGTTTGTGCGGATGTGTGCAGCACAGAGAACGACTTCAGACCTTTTTTGAAAAAGATCGAAAGTGATTCTGAATTGCTCTAACCTTGCCTGTCCGTCTTGGTTTCTTCTTTTCAAACTATAGCTCGCCATTTTTTAGATATTTTGATGAAATTTCGTACACCGACATATTTGGGTTCGAATCACCTTTTAAACCACTTCGTTTATAACGCCTTATTATGAAAAGCCGTCATATAAATATTAGCATTAAACGAAGTGGTGTAGTGCATTTAATATGTGAGGCGTGTTCCACTATTGTGTTTTTCCAATAGCACTCGTCCTTTGGCACAAGCACCTCGTTGAGTCAAATTTCATCAAAGTATTTGAAAAATTGTGGACAGTAGGTTGAACACAAGAATGCAAGACAGACAGAGAGACGGACAATCTTAGAATCACTCACTGACTTAGTCGATATAATAAATGTTACGTCTTTCTCAAGTCCTTCTGAGTGTTGTATACATCCACACAAATTTATTATAAACGTAGTAACGAAATAAAAAGATGGGTTTCCGATACTCGTATAATATTATAGAAATAGAAGAGATGCGCCTATAAAGTGCCAAGCCAGAAATGAGAAATATGCAATAAATAGAATGATAATTGAACAAATACAAAATATTAATTTATCTCTTAAAAAAAAAAATAGACAATCGTTGCAAATTTTGAAATTTAAATTTGTTTTCCCCTACTTACCTATTACCTGTTAACATTTTCTCTGTTTCATCATAAATTGCGAAATAAAAATGGACAATTTCTTTTTTTTATCAACAAATTTTATTGAAAACGAATTTGTATAAATACCATATACAAGGCTAATGTAAAAAGGAATAAGGAAACTTTATTCGTCTTCGGCAGAATATTAAATAACTACCATCAATACCTAAGTCATTTTCGAATATGATAGCGTTGATTTTTCAAACTTATTTTGCGTACATGCGTGTGTGTATAACATACACTTTTCGAAATTGGAACTAAGTAGTGGGGAAAATGTGACAAAATAACGGTGATAAGTGAGAAAAAAAAACGTATTCACTTTGAGGGTTGGAAATGCTTGGAAAAGAAATTTAAATAAAGAAGAAGAAAACTAAACAAGCAACTGAGAATCGCATTTAAAAAGTATGAGTAGCATGAGTAGGCGAATAGGTAAGGCTACTAAGGCTACTAAGTCTGTGTTCGCGGATTCAGATTTCAATACGGTAGAGTTTACACAATGAGTGCTTAATCGACAACGGTAATAACAACTACAACTACCGATTGGGCACAAAGCCACTAGGGCTCCGCTTCCCCATCTCTCTTTTTCTTTCCGACCGTCTCTCCCCTGAGTGATTGGTCGTATAATAAAAATAAATAAATAAATTGTTAGGATTATGCTTGTATGCCTAGATGTTCCCAATGTTACATATAATAAGGCTAGTATACCCATATTTTGGCGGAAATAAAAGGAAATCCCAAGCATAAAAGTGTCTCTACTTAGTCTTCATGTTTTTTGGATTTAAAAAGTTTAGTAAGCCCAATTAATTTAACTCTTTTAATTCTCGTTCAATATTATCGCGAGCAGCTTTCGCATATTTGGCACTGAATTCTTCAGTTTTATAAATGTCTAAAGCCAATAAAGCATTTAAAGTCTGCAAAAAGATAATGAAGGTTTATATTAATTTATTTAATTCACTATTTATGATTGTACTTTACCTTACGTCTTAAAATATTGTAATTACATTCACTTAAAACAGTCCATTCCTGTCGTGAAAGCTCAGCATAACGTTTGTACACATCAACAGGAGCTCTATATGTAAATAAATTAAATTAAAAGATGCTCCAAACACAACGTAGCGACTTACGCTAATATAATTAAGTCCAAATCTTGAAGAATGGCCGCATCTTCTTCGAGACTCGTTAACATAGGAGAAGTAACTTTTTCCCCTAACAGCCAACATATTGAAAATTTTATTTGTTCCTTTTATGTGCGTGCGTGTGGGCAAGGAAGAAAAAATGTCATTAATCCTTTATGTAAAATATTTAATACTTACATCTTCAATCATGGCATCTTGACAAAATTCACGAAACACTTGACAATTTTTTTCTACACAAGCTTTCTCCAAATCGAATTCATAATATTGGAAGAATGCAGCTAACACTATATGAGGTTTACAAAACTGTAGTTCATCGCGTTTATGCATTAGCATATCCGACCAATTATGGTAGACACGATTAGTGCCACTTTCACTGAGTTTTAGGCGTATGCGGTCATACCACGAGCGTATAGTGTTTTCAGGTATGTCATAATGATTGCAGGCTTTACACCAAATTTCATATAAATCGTTATTATTGGCCATTTACTTAAGAAGGAAATTAGCTTAAGTTCTATTAAAATATTATTTAAAATTTATTTTAGGTAAAATTCTGACTGCATGAGTCAAGAAGTTTGCCATTTACTTTGCTGGGTTTCAGGAGAGGGTTGATTTTATTTGTTATCACTACCGAAAATGTGGAGATGATGGAAATAATGTTAATGCTAGAAAGCGAGAGGAGAGAAAGTGAAAGCTTGAAAGTTTTCGGTACGTGATAGGGTTGCCTCTATAAGCTCGCAGACTCTTGAGAAAGTGGAGGTAACAAATCTTATCAATTACCAGCTCAATTATGTTAATAGAATGGCGGTTATATATATCGCGCTTTATTTTACAAATTGTTTAGTACAACTGCTAATCAACAATTTAAAGGATGAAGATAACTACAGATTTTTGTTATACCATACATGACTACTGGTGCAAGAATGTATTAAATTTGTGCGGATGTATGCAACATTCAGAAGGCCTTTAGGTAAGCACACCTTTTATTGTACCGATCGATTCAGACTCAATTTCTGAGTCGGCCTAGGTCTGTCTGTCTTGTTCACCCTACAGCACAAACGCAACATGGACATGCTTTGGCCCAAGCACCTTATTTTCAAATGTCGATATATGAATAACTGTGGGACACAGGATAGGATGTAGGATTTAATGGTGGGCCTCTATAGTGTTTTACTAGCTTTCAATGTTTTTTTAAAGGGGCCACAAATGTATGAATTGTTATTAGGAAAGTTATATTCGATTTGCGTAGATTGTTTTGTTAAACTCACAGCAAAGTATGACAATTGCTGATGGTCGGATCAAAAGCATTTTTGCACTACTAAACCGGACGCACTGAAAAATGTTTTTATTGATTTTCATTTCCTTTTAGTTCAGTTTCTATTTATGATATCATTAAAATTTTTTCGTTATTAGGATTGTTTTGGAGCTCATCGATTACGCTCGCTACGTAATTCACATATGCTATGAACAAGTATTTTGCTAGCTGTGATCATGTTAGTGGTTGGATCGATTGTATTTTTATATTATTAAGCTGACGATGAGCTGGCGCTGGGAAATATTTTTACTAGTTTCCGTCTTTTTGCAGTTTAGCTTCTTTTTATCATGCTATGAAAACTTTTTCCATTATTAGGAGTTCATTAGACCTCCTTAAATTGATTCTGCTTGCTGTTCCAATGTGGAATAGCTTATTAAGAACACTTGTCATAGATAGGAGCAATCGTAATTATGTTCGCGGGTAAAAGAAATTGAATCACATGGTAAACACAAGAATGTCATACCGTTTTAAACCGCAGAAAGAAGTTAACACAGATTACAACTTTAATAACACATGTCTATAATACGAAAAAAATATATTTTTTCTGGATGCTAAAATTAAATAAACTAAGCTAATGAGTTAAAAAATTTAAGCCCAAAATACGTATATCTACTCTTAGAATTTACAAAGAAATGCGACTTCGTGAAATGCATCTAACTTACGTTTTGGTCGGTTAGCGTCAAATTATCCGCATCAATATCCATGCTATCTATAAAATCATATACTTTTTTCCCGCTTTTGGTGAGCGTTCTTTATTTTTATTATATTAACTATTTTATATTGCCTTCTTTTTTTTTTGGTTAGATTGTTTGGAGTGACTCTAAACCGTATTTTATATAAAATTCTTTAAAAGATTATCAACAAAGAAGAAAATATTCACTTTTCACACAAATTCACAATTACGAAGTAAATAATAAGAGCATTGCCATATAGAAATTATATATGTCGTAAAAAATAATATTCATTAATTTTTGATGGTAATATTCATTTTTTGAAGACTTGGAAGCTCTAGTTTTAGGTAAATAAAATGCAATTTTTTATTACAAAATATTTAGGAAAGTTGAAAGAAGAAGTTAAAGCTGGTTTACGAAGATATTTGAAATAATTATTTACAAATAATATTAACATTACAACAAATGCTTCGTAGGTGAAACTCTTTTTAAATATAGAGCAGACGAGCGGGCAACAAGTGGCAGACAATTCCCTTTTGTTTATTTGATCAAAAGAAGTTATTGCGAATTCCTCGTAAAATTTTGTAAAGCGTAAGTAAATACTTGTCATATAAAATCATATATAAGCAATTTATTTGTATTTATTTTCATTATTTTTCCAGTGGATACATTACGATTTGACGACGAGGAAGTGATGGATTTGTGGAGTATTTTTCTATTCTTTGTGATTTGTTTTCTCCTAATGAGTTGCTGCGGGTATTGTTGTACAAAAAAACGTAGAGGAGCTGTCTTATCAGGTGAGTGATAAGATTATAGACTTGATGGAATTGTAAATGTAATGATTGTTGCCAATCTAATGCTCCGATTGTAAACCAAAAAAAAAATTAAGAAAAAGTATTGTATAGTAGTGCAAAGAATCTAAAATTTTATGCATGAGAATTTTTGCTTATTAGCTTTCGCAAAAGTCGTACTTCATTTCTTTGAATTGATTGTCTGACTCATTACAAATACAAACATATATCAATGCGCCTGTACGTTATCCAAGAGATATTAAAAACCTATACGAAGTAATTTGATCAACAAGAAAAAGTATGTCTGAAAAGCTTTTTAAATAACTTTTTCTGACTTCTTAATTTCATTGTTGTTATGCGATCAGTTCTTTCTAAACATGATCAGCTATTGACTTGTAATATTAAGCGAAGAAGAGCAGGCAAGAAATCGTACCGCTTCATTTAATTTCCTCTCTTCTATTGAACTAATCGTAGCTGATTCCTTTTTTTACGTTTACCACCAGGAATTGATTCGAAAAAGAAATACCTTAAGCAGTTTAGGTCAAATGCCAGTCTCGATGGTTGTTTTTGTTTCTTTAATTGTTTTGAGCAAACTTAAACGAGGAGCTCCGTCTCCTTTCTAATACGAGTTTGGCATTTTTTCCAATGAATATGCCAGATTTTAACTTTCTATTTCAATTTCTGTGATTTTGAAAATTTGAACAGGCAGATAGAGGAAGAGATTGACAGACGGATCGATTTATGATCAGGGGGTATACAATTGAAGTTCAAATAAAAATATCGAAAAAGTCTCCTCGAGGCATTTGTCTTTGTCTCTAAAGAAAGATATTCAGTTTTAGTCAAGACAATGGTATTGTATGTGTATGTAAGAGTAAGCAATTTTCATTGAAAGAACAAAGCAAGCATTGTCTGCCGAGCTCCTATAAGGGATATAATGATGATTGTGACCACATTTGTTCATCCAAATTGCGCCAACCGTTGGTGTATACAATACAAAAACGCAAGTCAAATATTGCGTGGCATATGTGCGTGATTTGAATGAAATCGCATATTTCACAAAATGACGAAATTTCAGATTTTTAAATTCTATTACACTTGAAAGTTCGCGAGATCGTGTGCTTGCTTTCCCCTGCATATACGTAGATTGGAATTTTCATATGAGTTTCTTAACACTTGCTGCGCTTTTTTTTTATTTTAAGTTATTGATTTACTTTATTAGAGTTCATACAAAATATATATATATATATATATATGCAACATAACAAGGCGTATACGAGGACCGATTTTGTCGCATTTATCCCTCTGTTAAAATTACGATAACCATCTGAAAACGAAGTATGTTAAAACAAAGCAAACGGCAAATTTTTCTTATCTTAAACTTAAAGTTTACTAAAGTACTAAATCAGTCCAATGATTCGTCTACAATTGCCAACCCTTTTTATACTTATCAACGAATAATGAGGTGTATATTGATTTTGTCGAAACGTTTGCAACGTCCACAAGGAAGCTTCAGAGACTCCACAAAGTATATGTATTTTTGATCAGCATTAAATTTTAGATCAATTCAAGAATGTCTGTCTGTCTGTTGGAAACTGGAATTGTCCTGGCCGCAGAAGTGCACGTTGGTATTGGAAATGCGCAAATCGGTCGAACAATACACATATAGTGCCCCGTAAACTGAAAAAATTACAGTTTTCTTAAAAAAATAAAAAGTGGTTTTTCAGTCATCACTTATACCCCATAGCAGATAAATGGAAAAAATTGACCACGCCTATCTAATAGTATAGTGTACAAAAATTGAATTTTTTTTCTGTACCTTTATAAGGCACAGAAACAAGACTTGGCCAGTTTCAAATATGGAATGCACCTAAACATGTCCGTCTGTCCGCCTGCGCAACTGCGTAGTATCTGTGGTACATATTTTCACATGCGCAAAAATGAAGATGCCGCCTACAAATTTGCAAAGGAATTTGAAAGTGATCTAAACTTTTAAAGGACACGCCCACATGCCTATGCAGCAATAACTGTGAATACTTTTGTTTTCCGTGTTTTTTGCCTTGCTGCTTACAGAGTACACCACATGCACGTTTATTCTGAAAATAGAAAAAATCAGTCGCGATATGAAAATGTAGTTCTTTTCCTCTCTTTTAGAATCACTTTTCAGACAACACTGATAGATATAAATGGTCGGCCACGATTGAATATAATTTTATTATTTGTTTATTATTAAAGATATAAGGTATAAGATTTCATCCAAATGTCTTAAAAGGCGTATGCCGTTTATATGCTTCCTGTCCGTCTGTAGAAAATTATTAATTGCATTAAATTTTAGGGCAACTCAAAATTGCCACTTTAGTATGATTGGCGGTGTATGACACCGATTTACGTGTCTTTGCTGTGTTAGCCAGCTCGTGAGATGTGGAAGGAGTGCTATATTTTTGGTCCGCTAACATCCCTCAGGCTGTTACAAGTAAAAAAACAGCACGTACTTAGCCTTTAGCGAACACACGCACGGACGTGGTCTAACCAACGAACGGGCATCCATTGTGCCCCTGGGTCTTTCTAAACCGCCCTGCCTAGGGTCTACTTCGGTCCATGATGTTTATGGGACCGACATCGCACATACCAGACATGCTTATATCAAGATCGGAAATAATTCTAAAGCGGTTAGTGCAGTAAAAGCTGGAAATATCTCTTTGCAAACATTCACATAAACGTAGTATATCTTTACTACCGTTTTTTAAGTTCTCAAACAATCTAATATATTCACAATCACAAATGCCGAAAGTAAATGGGAACGTTTAGAAGCTCTATCGCGTGGAAACTTGTTATACACCGTTTTTACATGTAAACTATTCGCAATATTTTACAAATATTTGTATGTAGGGCAAGTTTTGTAATTAAAATTTTACATTCACAAGTGCGCTATATAAATGATGGCATAATCGGCAAGGGTAGACATTGAAGTATATGTACATATTTATATTGTACTTCACTTGTGATACAGTGAACGTTACACCCAGAAGGACGTAAAATAAACTTAGAATAGAACTATTTTCTGGTTCGTTTTAGGCTTGTCCGTCTCTCCGTCTTATGTCTACAACTTATAGTTTCTGAATTATTTTGATAAGATATGTTACATTGATGCGCTCTGCCGTAATCGTATTGAAAGTTCGATTGCATCACCTTTGCAACCACTTCCCATATAACGCCTTATTTTGAAAAAGTCGTTACATAACGGGAAAAAGTTCTCGACAAACATTGGTAAGCGATAATATTCCTTCATTTCAAGTTGATGCGAATAATTTGGAACGGGCAAGTCGATTTTTTGTACCTTTTCCCTTCCTACCCCAGTAAATAAGCCTTTGTGGTGACAGAAACGTTTAATTTTTAATAGTTCATAGGGAAAACTTGTTTTGATATATTATTTGAGCAAATTTGGAACTTCGATTTATTCTTGTACCTCACATCATCTAGGGGTCCTCTTGAAAGTAGATCTTTATACGGCAAAAAGGTCGTCTTTTCTAATGGTTGATCTGGTCCGAATAAAAAGTTTTTACATATCATAGTGCAGTGCTTTTTGGTAAGCAGATCCACTTGCTTGTTCCCTCGTTATATTATGAGATACAAATCGTTGTCATTCTATTGTATAACCGGAAAAGACTACAGCAAGACTACTAGAATAAAAAATCGATATGTCATTGTACCAGACTTGAGGCCAAATGTTTGTAGGATGTAAGCGAAGGGACGCCATGTGTATGGTCCGAAAGTGCTTGGTTGATTCTGTAGCATAATTTGCCGACAGTTGTACTTGAGAGCAACTTTGTTCTTCCTTACTCTACACTTGGGACATTATTCGGAATTCGTTTGGATAGCTTACAAAAAAATTCGCTTTTGCTATTGTAAGTGTCAGGCATAACGCTTTCAAAGTAAACAACAATTTCTTATACATATGTCAATTGCCGGAATGTGCTGAACTTGCTATTTATTGCTTATAACTAAACTTTTGAGGCTGTAATTATAACTTTTACGAGTGAATAAATAAACAAACGACGTTAAGCGAATTTTGCTTTTACGTACGCTAGCAAGAAATATGTAAAACCGTAGAACGTAAAAATCGTCATCATTGTACTTAGTAAACAGAAATAATAACCAATGACGTGGACACCCTATGCATAATAATAATAAATAGGTTGATTTATTATCTTATCAGATATACATCAGAATCAATTTTATAAATAAAATAGATTTCAATTTTCTATATATATATATACAATTATTGGGGCGGATACAGATGCACATATGGAAAGGCAATTGTTAAAGAGGCGATAAAAGAGAAATACGACGTGTGTTTAAAAAAAAAAGGTGAATTTTTATTTTTCTTAAAAAATATGAAAATATATATAAATGAATATCAATATTTATTTTATCCCCTTGAAGGTAATCGCTTTTAGATATAATCGGCTTTACGAACATTCCTTCAAATTGATAAATATTTCAGAGTTTTATTTAGTTATAAATTTCATACGGTATAAAGGATACTATATGCTTGCGCAAGCTTACGTATGGAGCAAGTGCCACTGTTGCATTAGAAGGTTATAAGATTGTTGCTTTAAGGTTGTAACCTTTTTTGCATTCTTGAAGGGATCGGATCTGTACAGAAACCATTTTTAATCCTTTTGCAAAGAAATCTGGAAAATTGGACTCCTTTAATCTCATCTCCACTGTACGGAAATAATTATTATTATTGCACCTTACACCACTTGTGGTACAAGGGTATATTAAGTTCGCGAGGATGTATGCAACATCTAGAGGGTCTTGAAATAGATTCACCTTTTATTACACTGATTAACTCAAAATCATTTTCTGAATCCATCTAAACTTGTCTGTCCGTCTTTCGTGTTTTTCATTATCAATCTATTCGGGATCATCAATTGAACGATTGAGAAAGTGATTTAAAAAACGCTCTAAATTTGTCTGACCGTCGGTCCATCTCGTTTCCACAAACCGCAATTTTTGAGATGTCTTTATAAACTATGGTACACTGACGTAGGGTATCAATATTATAAATAAAAGATTATTGTTGTCATTTCTCTGAGGATGTTCCACTTCCTTCAATGTTGCGAACACACACAAAAACATGTCACACCCAATCGTTAATCGCATGTTCTTAATCGATCAGGAAATGCTTATGCCAAATTTTACGACACCTTCTTTATTTTTACGACTGCGGCAAATTGACAAAAATAAGGAATCGTCACAATGATTCCTTTTGTCATGGGTATCGCGTAAGCTAGGCCATTTTTTGGAACATTACATGCTTTATAAACGTTTGTACGAAGATCGAAAATTAAAAATTGAAAAGGATCAAAATCATGCACTCAGTAGTTCTAGTGTTAAACCAATTTTCGAGTCAATTATAGGTAATAGTTTAATAACGTCTTTTGGCCCAAGGATGAACGCTATTGAGAATGGTTCGGACCAGACCACTTCTTGGGTCACTTAACAATACTTTATTTTAAAAAGCCCTTATACGAACAACTCGGTGAACTGAGTGAAGTGTGGTGTATGGTATTTAACGAAGAATCATGACCTCCTATAATGTTTTTACTTGATTTTTGATTCTATTTTTCTCCTATATATCTACAGTTCCACTCTTTTTCTAGACTGGACCACTTTTTGGGCCATTTAAAAAAACTTTATTTTGAAAAGTCCTTATACGAATAACCTAGTGAAGTGTGATGTAGGGTATTTAATGAAGAATCGTGACCTACTATAATGTTTTTACTTGATTTTTGATTTCTTTTTTCTCCTATATCTACAGTTCCTCTCCTTTTTTCGGGCCGGACCACTTTTTGGGTCACCTAACAATACTTTATTTTGAAACAACTCAGTGAACTGAGTGAAGTATGGTGTAGGGTATTTAATGAAGAATCGTGACCTACTGTAATGTTTTTACTTGATTTTTGATTCCTTTTTTCTCCTATATCTACAGTTCCTCTCCTTTTTCCGAATCGGACCATTTTTTGGATCGCTTAACAACCCTTTATTTTGAAAAGCCCTTATACGAACAACTCAGTGAACTGAGTGAAGTATGATGTAAGGTATTTAATGAATCGTGACCTACTATAATGGTTTTACTTGATTTTTGATTTCTAAATTTCCTCTATATCTACAGTTCCTCTCCTTTTTCCTCTCTTTAACTTTAACTTTCTCAATGTGGTCTACTTCAGCGTCCAATCTTCATTTGGCTGCATTCCATTTACTTGGACTAACAATTAAATTCCCTGTTAACGATATCGGAAAATCAAATTTATGAAATCCATATCTAAAATATTAACTCATAGAGGACATCTAAGTTTCAACTTAAACTTAAAGCTTACATTAATAAGAACATTAAAAATGTGCACTTAAAACACTTCAAGCGCAAGCTGTTCAAAAACAAAAAAAAAGAAAGAAGAAAAAATCAGTAGTTGAGATCATAAGAGAGTAAACTGACTCGCTTGAAAAATTGACTTCTTGAAGATATTTTAAAATGTCAAATACTGATTATTATACGACTCCAACATACATTGTATGCATTTTGTTTGTTATCGTTTTCGGTTTATTTATCACAGTTTGGTGTCATATGTGCATTAAGAAGCGTAAACGTAACGTACACACTTTGTTCCCCGAATGTAAGAAAAGAACATTAAAAAAAAAGAAAACAAGAAAAACCGCGTATATATATATATATATATATATGTATATAATGAAAAATAAAAAGCAATTATACTCGGCTTAGATTCAAACTTCTACTGTGTTCTCAGCTCTTAATTTATTTTGTTCCGAAGTGAAAGAAAGTCCGGGTGTGTGTGTGTGTGATGAAGCTTTAATCGAAATCACGCAAAAAAATTGCAGTTCGATTACAATTCTAGATATTTCTCAGACGAAGCTACTCATTTTTTTTATTTTAATTTAATTTTTTTTTTTTATTATTAACACTTTAACGCTAAGTCCACGCACGAAGCACGTGATCCAGTATTCGAAGACTAGTTTTGAAAGCGTCTAACCTTATGGACATAACGGGAATAATATATTTATAAAAGTCTACCTTTTGAAAAAATAAGGATCGATCATCTTGATTGCTAGTGTTCGTCCTACTTATTTCAGTCCTTATAATAATCATAATTCCAGTTTCCCATAGGTTCTTCAGCATACAGTAGCCAATAGAATATAAGGTCAACATTTTTGTAGATTTATCTGCTGTAGTGTATGAGTAATCAGCAAAAAACCAATCTTTTATCCCTTTTGAAAAAAAGATGTGTGCTCAGTTTATATGGTATTATAGATCTGTTCTCCGATCGATTTGGCCCACTTTCAATACCAACCTACGTGCAAGAGCTTCCTCCGTTTCTGCCAAATTTGGCAGCTGATAGCTTCGTTTTTGCGGCCAAGAGACATTCCGTAGATAGACAGACTGCCAGACAGACAGGGTTGTATCAATTCGGGATTTGATGCACTTACATTTTGTGACGTCTTCGAAGCTTTTTTCTGGGCATTCCAAACATTTTGACAAAGCGAATATACTCCACGTCCTTCGGTGATGATTATAAAAAAACAAAATTCTTTGCTCATTAGTCACAAGCTATAGCAGATATAAGTATAAAGATTTGCGTGTATATTGTATGGACGATCCAGTGATCCCGTGGGCTCGGCTCAAACCATATTAGAACGCATCAAAATTTCACTTCTTCTTCAAAGCCTTTGTAAAGCCCAGAAGGAAACTTCAGAGAGCTTATCATATATACATATATTATTATATTCGGAATTTACCTAAGCATGTCCGTCTGTCGCCTGCTGGCTTAGCTAATATCTCATGTAAACATTCCCCCGTTAACAAAATTGCGGATTTTGCCTTTAATTTTGCAAATTCTTGCACATGTATTCGAAAGTCAAATTGGTCAGGCGACACGCCTACAGTGAAACACAAACTGAGAACAACTCTCTTCTTTTCCTGGTTTTTTTTTTGGTAATTGCCCCTCTAAGAAGTAGACAAGGCAAAATGACTTGTTTAACAGAAACGCCGATATGCCAAGTTTCACATTTATTTTAATAAATTGCAGAAAAAGGGTGACGCGGCGGACTTTTAACACGCAAAAATATAAAAAATTACGAAAAAAAAGTAAAAAAATTATGTTCGGTCGTGACCGAATCTTTTACACCCATTACCATTATTCTAAAAAAGGCAAAAAAAAAGTAAAGGAACTAAATTTTCATGCCGAAGTGAGCGCGGCTGATGTTTTCTATTTTCAAAATAAAGTTTGTGCCGCATACCCTGTAGGCCTTGTAGATGTGTCCTTTGAGATTACATTCAAATTTCTTTGCATATATACAAGCGATAACTTCATTTTTCCAAACGGGAGAATGTTGACCACAATTACTATATAGTTGAACAGACGGACAGATGGACAGACAAACAGACGGGCATGCTTAAATCGATTCGGAATATGATGCTGATCGAGAATATATACACTTTGTGAGGTCTCCGAAATTTCCTTCTGGGCGTTGCAAAAGTTTTGATCAATTGAATATACCCTGCATCTTACCTGGCAGACGTATGTCACGCAAAAATTAATAAGATATTAATTAGAATGGAATTTAATAACGAAATGTAAAGAAATAATAAAATAAAACAAACAAGAAAGTTGTACTCGGCTGTGACCGAAATTCGTATGCGCTCCACCATTAAAAAATCTTTAGGGTCCCATACTTTTGTTTATGATTATAAAAAAGTGAATGGGATAAAATTTATCTTCCACCTTTCAAAACTAATCCACCACATCGTGACGTCCATCATAATGAAAGAACAGACTTAGCTTTCCACTTTTTACTCTCCAAGTCCTTTTACTTGATACCCATATCGATGGTATTTGTTAAGAAAAAAATAAACCACCACATCGTTATCTTCAGGTCTCCATGTCTCCATGATATTTATTTTACAACTAACGCACTTTTTTCGGCAGATAACACATCTTCACTTGCGGAATGTACAAATTAACGTCGAGCAGACCGTCTTATCTACCTTATGATTAATAAAGTATGAGGATAAAAAGAATAAAAAGATGAAGAGAAAGAAATTTAATCAATGTGTGGGCATGGCCGAATTTTTCCAATTTTGCGCATAAATAGGAGAGCTTTTGTAAATGTGGAAAATTTCAGTGTTCTATCCATCATAGCGAGCAATGATCAAAAACCGAAAAATTTTTATTAGAGAAACGAAGTTGCACTCGGTTCACGGTTTACCGCGCGTGTGCTTCGCCCGATTTGGATCATTTTCAAGGCAGAAACTGCCAGTGTTTCTATCAAATCTGAAATCACTGCTTTCAGGAGCCACAGACTAAACAGACACACAGATGGACGGACATAGCTTAATCAATGTAGAATTTTACGCCGATTATATATATATATATATATGTATATATATAATCTATAGGATCTCTGAAGGTCACTTTTGGGTGTTGCAAACGTTATGATGAAATTAGTATATCCCCTTCCCTTTAGTGGTAGGTATAAAAAATTAACCAAAACTAACTTCCAAACAATGAATTTCATGTCCAATTTTTTTTTTCGCAACCCAACGAATCATTTACTGTTGACTCTCTGCACAGTTAGGAAAAGAGAGGAAGAGAAAGAACAGATTTATATTAACACGTTCGTGGACGTGAACGAAATTCAAATTTTAAAGTGAATTATTGTTCATTGTAACTGATTCTTTAGGGTTTCCATTACTATTCTATTTTCTCTCCATATATTTACAAATTTACTTAGAGAGTCTTTAAATTCGTAACTTTCCATACACTGGAGAAAGGAAGAATTGTCTCACTGTCATGCTTTCATTTTTTGCTCATGTTTTCTCTTATATGAATCCTTTAGTAGCCGCGTCACCGCACTTGATTTGTATTGCCGTCGATGCTGTAGCTTCCATTTTATCTCACTGCTCTTACAAAATCTGTTCAATAAGATTTCGGATAACGCAACTAGTTTTACAATAAATTGATAGACGTTCGAGAAGATTCAAATTTTAAATCGCTTTTACCAAAATTTCAATTTGAGAGCAGTTCAAGCTGTCGACGGGTTCTCCTATCTATTGAAAATTTACCAGCCACATAAAGTTTGTGAAATTCGCGATTGATAAGAGTGTGCGTGTGTGTGTTTTGGGAAAAAGATCAAAATTATTTATTCTTTTAAATTCAAACAAACAATTTCTGGACAAAAAAAATCAACTCATACTCGAACGCGCACAATCTTAAACACCTATTAATTTTGTCTTCAACATTCAGAGAAATAGACGATTAAAAGAGAGACCGAAGGCAGACATTGTCGAACGTTCAATTCTTCAATTCTTTAATTGTTGCTGCCACATTCATGATCGATCACATGATCAATTAAGTTTTGAGTTGCAATGCAACGCCCTTCTCGATACGGTCGATGATGACGTGATTTCCGGATCCATGAGTTTTTCGGTTTAGTATGGTGCTGTCACATTCATGATCGTTCACACTTGTATTAAGTCTTGAGTTGCAATGCAATGTCGTTCTCGATACGGTCGATGATGACGTGATTTCCGGATCCATGAGTTTTTCGGTTTAGTATGGTGCTGTCACATTCATGATCGTTCACACTTGTATTAAGTCTTGAGTTGCAATGCAATGTCGTTCTCGATACGGTCGATGATGACGTGATTTCCGGATCCATGAGTTTTTCTAGACTTGATCGGTTTAGTATGGTGCTGGATTTTTCGACGATTCTTTTTAATCTAATCAATGTTTTGCTCGTATTCTCGCCCACGTGGATTTTGCTAATGCTACGCTGAGTGGAAATACTTTTGCTTTGAGCAATCGAATTATTTTTACGTACCAATCCAGAGAGAGAGTCGTTCACCAATTGTTCGGTTTCACTGGCTGATTGCTCTTGTATGTTCTTATTAACGCTCGTATTTGAGTCATCATCGGAGATTTCAATTATTTCTTCATAAGCTTCAATCAGTATACAGTCGTTCTCACCAATACTATCGGAAGATCCTGGTGGCGTGGCACGCATACATTTCTCCATCGGTTCCTTTAAATATGAAATCAATGTTTCTTCGAATACACTACCGATAACGTTCGGCTCTGCTTTCCTTGGAAATCGTGTTGATACATTCGCAGATTTTTCCGATTTTTGCGATCGTCGCGTTTCTTTGACATATGCAGGCTTCTGCTTAGGACGCCTTTTGCTAACGCGACCATTTCGAACATTTCGTTTTCCCATGTCAAACGTTATTTAAATGCTTTACAAGAAACACCGGTCTCTTATAGTCTATATAGTCTATTTTCAAGTGTCCTTATCTTTCCGACAAAACGTGAAGGCGTGCGCTGATCTTAAAAAATATATGTGACTATATGTTCATTAAAATATAATTTCTAATGCTGTTTCCTGATATTTTATTTATTGTAAAAAAAAATTTGATATAAATTTCTATGAAATTGATGATGAATAAAATTCAAAAATAATGCAAGTAGTTGTCGATGAAATCACAAAAACAAATTTTACTCGAATTGAGTTGAAAAAAATGGCGAGAATACGTGAATTTCCCTAAATAATTTCTTTTCTTGTCATTCGTTCCCTTTTGTTTATAAATAATACCTATCCTTGTTAAATATACTATATACATATATAGCGAACAGCACATACCTTAAACCAAAATGACTCAATCAAATATCGCTTCGAAAGCGAATTGCTTCGTATGCAATATTAACATGTACGACAAAGACTTTTATTACATTCAGGTCTTTTTTACACGTTCGTGAAATAACACGATTGACCACTGATCACTCTCTCTTACATGAATTCCTCCCAAAACAAATCGTTCTTTTTAATTCAAATTTTGAGAGTATCTTACAGACAGTGTCTTACGTATAGAGCGACAATATACGATTGGAGGAATACGGTCATTAGAAGTCGCTCAACTTCTTATGCTCACACATCTCTTAATGATTTCGTCTACTACGGGCAATATCCGAATTTTAGGGTCACCTTTTTCTTTATCTTGATATACTTCTCCTGGGACGCAGCTTTTCTTCATTCGATATTTATTTTGTGATGGCGTTCACTTTGTAGGGGCAAGTAAATAATTTCAATAAAGTGCTAAGGGTTCATGTCCAAACTAAGGTTATTTTGAGTTTGTATTGATAACTTTCAATTTATAGTTGGGCAAGGTCGACTATTATCCACTCGTATTCGTAATTACACATCGTTTTCATGCAAAGGTATACCTTTCATGAAAGCCCGTATATTGGAGTGATTGCGGTATTTATCGCATTCATTTTAGAATTAATCCATTTTTAGGCAGAAAGGCAGATCTTCATTGGAGGAATGTACAAAATAGTTTTAAGCATTTCGTCTTGCATGCGTTATGATAAATAAGCATAAAGCCTCAAAACAGTGGAAAAAAATAAACTTTAAGCACTTGCAACTCTGTGTGTGGGCGTAGCGGACATTTTCCATTTTTGCACATAAAAAGTAGAGTGCTACGGAAAATTTCATCCTTCTAACTTTTATAATTTCCGAGTAACGAGCAAAAATCCAATAATTTTTGTTCAAAAAAAAAAAAAGCAGAGTTGCCTTCAGTTCACGCTCCAGTGCGCGCTTCCCTTCAGACCGATTTGGATCATTTTCAATACCAAGCTGCATGCAAAAACTTCCAATGTCTCCATCACAGGTGAAGTTGATATCTTGATTTTTACGACCACGAGAGTGCGAACAGCAAACACCACACAGACGGACAGATATGTCTTAATCACTTCAGAATTTCATGCTGATCTAAAAAATATATTCTTTACAGGATTTTTGAAGCTACCCTTTGGGTGTTACAGACATTATGAGAAAAAAACAAAATGAGTATATCGCCATCGTTCACTGGTAGGGGGACATTTATGCTCTTTACCCTAATTAAAACATATGCAATTTTCAGTGTCTTCAGAATGGATTTCCGGGCTTTGGAATGCACTTTGAATTGCAGTTCGCAGTAGTTCGCAGTAGTTCGCAGTAGTTCGCAGTAGTTCGCAGTAGTTCGCAGTAGTTCGCAGTAGTTCGCAGTGTATACAAACGCATCACATAGATTCAAGATTTTCAAAAGCAATCTTACGCTTATTATAAAGAGCATCATTATTGATTATATCATCCGCTTCAAAGTAATTCCATTAGAATACTTTTGCAGTTTTGTTGGCTCTTAAATCGATTGTCAAGATGCTCTCTGCTCGGCACTTACTAGCATTGCTGTGATTTATTTCTGCGAATATCCTTCTAGTACATTAGTCCGCTTAAATCCCCCTGCAGTGAAGGGCAATCTAAGTACCGGGAAGGAAGCACTCCATAAGCACATATGTCTTTCCATCCAAAGCTCTACAATTTTCAACAATTCTTCGCAAGCAAAACTCATCATTCTCTTCGAACGAGCTCTGAAATGCATATTTAAGCAAATTGTCCAACTTGTATACGTATATTAAGTCGGTAGATAATGACATCAAATTTTAGAAAAACAATTATATCATTAATCAAATTATAATCATTATCTTCAATTGGCTATTAATGTACTTAATGGATTTTTGCTATCAACCGACGATATGGTCAGTGAGTCATATCCAATGGGAGTGATAGGGATTTTAACGATGGCATTAAAAGAAAAAAAAGGGAGAAAATTGATTTGTTTTGAACAAGACCTGGAGGCCTGGAAAGCGCTTTACGCACGCATGTAATTCATTAAAAAGATATTTTGGACGTACTGTACGTTTCCTATCGAAAAAAAATGATGATGATTTTCCAACCTATTTCTCTTCGGCTCCTCGGCTCTATGTTTAAGATCAAAGTGCAATCCTATCAAGTATCGACTTGAAATTGTGACGAATTGAAAGAATTGACACAAAATGAATTTAACCTTCAGTTCGATGAACGTAAACAGTAATTAATTTTACCGATATCTACAAAGGAGAACTTCCGAGTACAGAATTCCAATTATTTTGATTGAATATTTTTACATATGAATATCTAGTTGCATGCGTATGTGCATGTACTGTGATCAAAAAGTAGTAGGACTACATTTAATTCAATTATTAAGAAGTTATGCATAACGAATTGTTTCTGTCTTGTTACACTTTTCCTTGCGCTACACCATTTGCGTTACAAAGTTATATGAAGTTTGTACGGATGTACAAGTTACAACAAAAGCCTGAAGTTACTTGTGAAAAACGCACCTTTTATTGCACCGATCGCTTCAAAAGGTGATTTTAAATTTGATCTGAGCTCGCCTGTCCGTCCATCCGTCTTGTTTTCTTATAATCAATCTACAGGTCACAATTTTTGGGTTATTTTGATGGAATTTGTTACACCGACTTGTTTTGGGCCAGCGGCGAACGTTAGGAAAAATGGTTCGGATTGAATTCACTTTACAAGTTCGCTACATGAATAACTGGAGGGTGGTATAGGCTATTATAGTGTATTTTCACTTGTTTTTAATAATCTTTTTTAGTACAAAAAGCTTCGCATTCTTTAATGATTAGAGGCGTGCTTGCTGATTCGACATTGACGTTGGCCTAAAGAATTTGTGGACCCATACGTTACTAAAAGTTTTTCTTGTTGTACTAATTACACCAATTCTTGAATATGTTGCGATTATGCGATGGACACAAAATTACAATATGCACAGCGACCATATTGAAGTCGTTTTTAGGACTTGCATTGCGTGATTTGGTTTAGGATCGTCAATATATGCTTCTGCCCGACATAATCGACATAAACTTTTTGCTAAACTTTGCTTTCTTCTGACTAGACGGACTTGGATAGGTGTGTCCTTTGTAATTAAACCGCCGCATGGGGAAGTGAACTCTCCGGTTTCGCTTAGTAAGTTGAACACAAGTTTTCCGCATTGTGTTCTTATTAAGTTATCTCTGTGTCGGACAAATTACGAATTATTTCATCCGTTCAGAGTTATGGGCACTAATTGTTTATGAATACTATCGTTTGTATGATGGTTCTTTGACTTTCGCTAAACATATCGCAGCTAACATTCCTGGATAAGATGAGCTCGGGCTGCATCCCAGGAATCTTGTATAGATGTTTGTCAATTTGATGGAATTGTTGTTCTATCGACCCGTACACATGGGCTGAACTACAATGTCCGCTTAACTTCTTCTTAGGGTTACTGTATTTTTTGTTATTGTTGTGATTCTGCTTAACGTGATTGCAACATGCTTGAGGGGTTGAAGCATACAAAATACTCTTAACGTATTTCATTGTTCTAACTAAGTTAATAGTTAATATTGTTGGTTATTTTTAAGATCATTATACCCAAGTTCCTTAAATACGACATACACTTTTCTTTTTCTCTATTTTTAATTTTATTGCTAACGTATTCTCATTTGTTATGAGTGCTATAGTAGTAGTCATTGGTTATAAGTTTAAGATAAGTACGTTTTTAGTCCGCTGAAGTTATGAGTGTGGAATTAAATCTTCTTCTTTGAAACAAATAAGAACATTACAGACGGGTGAGGCCGACCACCACTCTCTACACAATGTTTAGTTGTTTAGTTTTATTACAGAACAGAAAAATTATACCTTGTTTCTATACAGAGGCATATTTTTTCATGTGTGCATTTCTGGGGAAGCGAGCCCAAAACGCAACTTAATATAGTACAAATTGAATCCTTACATAGGACAGGATCCAAAAATAGGCGTAGAAGGTCCGAATTTTCTAGAGTTCATTTTTATATGAAATTACTATAATGTTATGGATCAACTTGCATTATCACATATTAAAACTTAGATCTTTTTGCTCTACAAAGGGTAAATATTTCATAACAATTCTTATTAGGATAAGATTTAAGAAACAGGCCGAGAAGGTCCAATTTTGGTACATTCAATTTTTTTATGTTAAATTACTGTTATGATGTAATTTTCTTCATGAAAATTATACCTTTTCGTCGTATGAACTTCAGTCTTCATTCGATGAAAGGGAGTTCAAAAATTGCCCCAGCCGATCCAAAGTTCTTATATCAATTTCGAATGCCCAAAATTTTGAAAATTACAATTTTTTCCCACATAACCATTTTTCAGAACAGGGCGCTATATGTGGAGTGGTCGAAAAAACGGATCGATGCGAACTATTTTCGACAGCGTTTGTCCTTAGGCCAAAGTACGTCTGTGTACCAAATTTCATCAAAATATCTCAAGAATTGTTGCCTGTACATTGAACGCAAATTTACATGGACAGACAACAGACGAATAGACGGAGAGACAGGTCAATTCAGATTACGATTCTGAGTCGATGGGTGTTATAAAGTGTGCGTCTATCTTAAGCTCTTCTGTTAGCTACAGACGTTCGTCCTCACTTAACACAACACCCTGTACCACAAATGATGTAGGGTATAATAAGTAAATCAAACAACAACATATTGCATTCTTCGTACTGATAACGTAATTCACGTCTTCTGTTGCTTTTACTGCAAACCTTCCTGTTTTTACTAAGAAAGACGCTTTATTTCTCTAACGATAAAATCTGTTTCGTATTTAGGTGGCGTCAGCTACTGTAAATCAATAAGTGATGGATGGTAAGTGCTATATGTAGACGGCACCGGAAAGGGTCCGGAAAGGGACAACAATGAATACTACACGCAGTCTTTCGCGTAAAGTTATTTGGCAGAATTGTAGGCTAGCTCGAGCTTCACACTGGGTTGGGTTTTCGAAGCTTCTTCACTAGAATTCAATTCATATCGTTATGCCCCGTCCGATTTGAGAAATAAAGACAAATCGGAAAATGCAATTTTTTTTTTGTTTTTTGTTTAGATGAGAACATTAATAAGAAATTTCCCGCAGATAACCAAGGCTGCTCCCAGTATCAAAAAAATCATGAGTGCGCGCATGAAAGTATATTCGATCTTATTATTTTATGTATATAGCTGTAGAGGTGTCGCCCCGCCCAATACGTTACTTGTAAAGCATAGTTCCGATACAATGGTGTACAAAATTTGCGAATACTATAACACGATTTCCATACAACACGATTTCAAAAAATCGAATACGAGTTTTCCAACCACCTTTGAAAAGTAAAAATAGATTAGTTGTGAAATTTTTGATGAAAATAAATGTTGTGATCGTTATCGTTATTTTTTGAACACATTTTTCATTTTAGTATAACATCATTATTCAGCTGAATTTGAAGTTAACGCACTTTTTCATTTATAAATGCATCTGAAATCAAATTTCATAATAAAATTTTCTTCGTAATATTTTACACATGAAAACTTAGTTCCGGTACAATAATCAAGGTGTCTGATAACACGAAGAAGGTATCGATACGACACGGTACATGCTTTTTTGATTTATATTATTTCTAAGTTTCAGTTATGTTATACTCTACGGTATTCTAGTTTAACTAAAGAAATCGAAAAGTTTCCTATCACACAGGAGTGTATGAGTGGAACGTGTTAAGCGAGGAATGCCTGTATGTATACATATAGTATATATACATACATACATATGTATATATACATATATATACATATGTACGTATGTATATGTACATATATGTATATATGTATGTGTATGTATGTTATGTATATATATATATATATCTACATATGTGTATATGTATGTATGTATATACCTATATGTGTGTATATGTGTACCTATATATGTGTATATGACTTATATCATCCTTCGCACAATCAATAGGTGCATCGTAAAATCTGATAAACCGAGGGTGAGAATTTTTATATGGAAAACTATGGTTTTTTTTTTTAGCTATTTGTTGAACATAAAATAATCGTAACATATCCCATAGAACATAGGTAAGAATTGGTCTTAAATTAGCTTAGTTTCCTATCACGACAACTTTCAATTCCGATCCGTATCATTTTCAATAGTGTTTGTCCTTGGGCCAAAACACTGGTTGGCGTACCAAATTTCCCAACACGGACAGGCGGACAGATAAGCTTCATAAGCTGATTCTGAGTTTAACGGTATAATAAAAAGTGGATCTCTCCCAAGTTCTTCTGAGTGTCGAATGCATCCGTATAAACTTAATATGTTCTTGCATCGTAGGCTGCGTAGAGTAGTATAATAAGTGCGTGTGGAATCAAGGTTTTTTTTGCTTTCTAATATTCACTTTTCAAAACCGTGTTACATCGAAAATATGTAAAACGATTTGTTTGTAAGTAGCATGTAAGAGATAGTTGCCTGCAAACGCATGAATGTGTACACTTTTTCTTTATCTTTATTGGAATGGGCTTTGTTTGTTTATCATTTCGTGTTTGCTTTGTGTTTGTTATCATTTTTCTAACTACTACCGAAGAGCGGCGTTATTCTCAACTTATGCTTTCATTCGCAACACCCAACCCAATAAATCTCGAAGCTTGGAGGCACTACTTTTACTGTTGATCAGCTTAAGATTTTTAGCGGCAGTAGTTTTGTTCGTGATTTCATTTATTTGCCATCGATTGATCTGAATATATAACATAGATATAGCTGATGGCCACAAATGAAATCTGAAAAAGGGGAGGAACTCGCTCGCCCTCGAAAAATGAAGACTATTGTGAAGTTTGTCAAAAATTTTAATCAACACAAGAATGATTACAAAGCGCCCAACTTGAATGCACAATTACTGTCATTCATAAAATATTTTGAAAATTTTAATTATAAACTTAGTTTGAGAAGAATGGGTATCAGAAAGTCATCCCAAAGACAAACATATGTTTTTACTTTCTTACCTTCCGAAGGTGCTCTACTGCAATGTAGTTTTTTTTTTTTATCTTTTTCATTGCTCTGAGAATTTTTTTCGTTTTTATTATTAGTTTCACAATCAGTATTTAATTTGCTGCGGCTATGTCTTCAACTGTGTTATACACCTTAGGTGTTAGTCTCTTGGTTTTTTTGTTAAGTTGTATTGCTTTGTATTTAAGCAGAGGCAGGAGAAATAGAAAAAAAGGTGTTGAAAGGAGTCGTTAACTATTTGAAGCGTTACCTAAAAGTTTCATAAATAATAATTATTTGCAACGATGATTAATACAAGTGTTAATGGCATGAGTTCGCAAAAAAAAAAAAAAAAATGTCATGCAAATGCATTCTCTTCCCGTTGAAAAGTTTTTCAATTTTTTTTAATATAAATTTTTCTTTTTTGCTTTTTCTCTTACAGCGCCCGTAGTTGTGACCGCAGCAACACATCAAACAAATACCGCTCCTCGTAGCTACCCAGTTAGTCAGGTTCCTGTAGCTGGCACCGTCAATGCAGGCTATCAAGCACAGGTTTATGCAGCGCCATATCCCACCCAAAAGTAAGATCATTTTCAAAATAAAACCAGCAAAAACATTATAGCGGGGCGCGGCCCATCATTAAATACCCTATGTCACTTTTTTTAATAAAGTTACTCATGTAAGGACTTTCCAAAATAAAGTTTTATATGGAGAGTGGTCGAAAGAAGCGTTCCAATCCGAACCATTTTCAATAGCATTCGTTCTTGGGGCAAAACACGACAAATTCCCTTAAAATATTCCAACGATTGTGATACGAGACAGCAAGACAAGCAGATTGACACAAGAAAACACGATGGACGGACGGACAAACAAACTTAGGGCAACGCGCCAAAACAGGCCAGGGTAACAAATATTGTCGAAATACAAGAAAACAAGATGGACAGTCCAGCTTAGATTGATGCGAAAAGCGATTCTGTGTCAATCGGGATAATGACAGATGGGTCTATCTCAAGTCCTTCTGCATGGTGCATATTTGTACACGAGCTTAGCTTTGTACCACAAATATGTTAGGGTATAAATATTTAATAAACAAAAAAATGAAAAGCTTATTTTATTCTAGTTTTCCCACACAAATGCCAATGCCAATGCCAATGTCTACAAATCAAACGGCACCACCGCCAGGGTAAGTCATTTGCTTAAATATTTTATAAAAAATGAAGATTTGTAATTATTTTTATTAACGAACCGCTAGCGTACACCCTCATATTGCGCCTGTTTTGGCCATGCCAGCAGCTAGTATGCATCCTCCGCCGTATGATGTCGCCGTAGCTGGCGGTTCTCCAATGCCTGGTGTTACGGCTTATGAAAAGCAATCACCCTACAATCCAAATTTCGCCAATTAAAACAAGACTTTCGCAAAGTCAACAACAATAAATGTCAAGTGGGTGCAGGCAGACAAGTGCTGCTTGTTCGCAAAGGAGTGGGACAACAACAAAACTTTACAACCAAAGTGTTAAAGAACTATTTTTCTGGCTACGATTTCCATGAACGTCTAATTGCTTCCTTCGATAATCGTTAGCGTTGGAGTTTATATGTTAAGCTATATTTTTATATATATATATATGTATGTATTTTTATATATATAAATATATATATACATATATATGTATTTTTATATATATAAATATATATATATATATAAATACATTTTTATAAATATATATATGTATATATTATGTATATATATACACCTAATTCTCTTTTTACACGATAGATACGGCCCCAGGAAATTCGTGTAAAAAAAGTTGATAAGAAAAAGTAATTAAAACTATTAAAAATCGTGTTAAAACAGAGCAATTCGCTTAAAATGAGAATTAGGTGTGTATATATATATATATGTATATTTATATGCATATATACTCTAATAATACTTAAATATTGAATAATTTTTTTTTATACGCATTAATTTTAAGATTTCCTTAAAAACTATTACAACACAATCCAAAGTTTTGAATTTGTTATTCAAATTTATATAAATAATGAGTTAATGCAAAAAAAAAAAAACAATTATATATACTGTAGATAGTTATACAACATATGTATATAATTTAAAAAGTTTTTGCAATACTTGTGAAGCGCAACTTACATAATTTTTTTTTTTTTTTAGTATTATTATTATTTTAATAATTTGTAGTCCGAAAAGTCTAGTGATCAAGATAATCCTTTAATGATTTAAGTTGAAACAGTTTTATTATTTTAAGGTAAAAAAAAAAAAATGAATTATATACACATTTTTGTATAACGGCCATATATAAAAGTTGAAACAAAAAAAAAAATAATTTCAATAATTAAACTTCTCTAAATTTGTTTAAATTAAAGCTATACTGTGCATGGATAATGGAAAGGTCTCTTCTTCTATTAGCAAATTAATGTTTAATGTCCTTAAGCTTTTAAACATTATGCAAAAGCTATCTGGCATCAAATATTATATTGGATAACGGTTTACAGCTGTCAATATCCACAAGTGAGTTTACCACTGTCGATTATGCGACTCGGGGTAGCAAGTAAAGAGTTTACAGTTGTCGATGAAATATAAATTTTCCTTACTATGTAATAGAAATTTGGGTTATTCTTGGTGTAATAGAAATTGTTTGTGTGTATATGCAATGTGAATTAGGGCTCATTCTTGGTGTAATAGAAATAAAGGATCATTCTTGGTGTTATAGAAATTGTTCGTGTGTATATGTTTTTACTTTTTCTGGCTTTTATCTTATGTGAGCCAATTCACCGTTATTTGCGGTTTTCATTGAGAAATATTAAAAATACAAACTATATACGAAATTTTATCAAAATAAGTTACACACTAAAAAACACACCTGGCAAATAGACTTAAATTGATTCAAAATCATTTTATATGTTGAGCACTCAAAGGATCTTAATCCATTCATTCCATTTATTATAGGTTTGAGGTTAGGGTTTACAATTATTTTGCGAAACGAATTGCAATGCCCACATTAATGTCTATATATTCTTGATCGATATGAAATGTAGAATCCATCAAGACATATCCCTCCAAAGTTTTTTGCTTGAGTTTTTTCAAACGTGGCAAAAATATTGGAAATTCCTGCACGCAGGTGGACACTTCAAACGATCAAATCGGCCAAAGGACATTCGTGTACTACAATATAAATAGACGACACGTGGGTTTTTAAAAGAACAACATTCTTTCTATTACACCAAGAATAACCCAAATTTTGTATTACACCAAGAATAATCCAAATTCATATTGCAATACAAATATGAAAGCGGATAGTGAGTTTGTCGATTATTGAGTCGCGGTAACATGTACCGACAACCGACTCGTAGAAGTGTGTTTAGAACCGTCGACTTTCGACTTGGAACGGAGAGTGAGCTGCTGTCGACTATCAACTCGGAGTAGAGAACCAACAGCTGTCGACTACCGACTTGACGAAGTATTCTGCGCAGAACCATACATGCGGCTAAGTGACCGCCCGATAAAGTGTTAAAACGACTTGATTTAGGTACCAGTACTGTATATACATCAGGCGGACGAACGGACAGACAAGCTTTGATTAATCGATTGATTAAGAAAATGTTTCTGAGTCGGGAGGTTTAAATTAAGTCCTTCGGGATGTTATACACATTCGCAAAGACTCCATATATTTTAAGTTAAACAAAGTATTTTCGAAAATGCATATGCACGACTATGGTTGCCAACAACTTATTCAATTTACATCCAATACAACTTTAATGCAAATCAAAGTTAACGGATGTATAAGAGAAAGCTTTCTTCATTTAATGTGCGGCTGTGTTTGAACTTTTGTTAATGTGCAAGAATAATAAGCGAAAAATCCAACTGACAACGCTGTTTGTTGCATTAAAGAATAACAACAATAATAAGCAAAACATAGGTTGCTTGCTGCACATTCAACGATACATGTGCACATTAAATGTCAAAATAAATTTACTTATTACTCATAACAAGTAACCGGAACGCAACGCAACAGATTGCTGCTGCTGCTGTTTTCTTTTAGTTTTTTCTGTTCTGTTTTGCATAAGAAATCTGTTTTAATTTCCATTTAGATAATAATTCAAAGAAAAATTTCGTTTGATTAAACGCAATATGGGCGGGATATCTCTTTGGATATTGGTTTGTGTTAAAATATTCATAATATGTTGGATCATCTATTTGTTATTGGGTCATTGTAAGAAGCGCAGAGATAGTGACAATCAATTGGTCGTAATTGAGGGTAATTTTTTTATTACTTAAATTGTATTACATTTTTTTGTGAATTTATTTAATTTAGTAGTTCGTTATTGTAATGTATATTCTTTGGAAATTATTTATTTAAGCTGCACCAGGCTATTATGCTGGACGACCGGTTACGGTTGCAGAATTACCCGCATCTTCTTTATCACTGCAACAAAAAAACGATTTCGATAAGAAGCATTGTGAAGCGAATGTCGTCGCTAAGTAAGTAAATAAATAAATAAACAACTAATCAAATAATTTTTAAACACATATTTACCTCAAGCGTATACCCGTCAATACCAGCAGCCAGCAGCCATGGAAAATCAGAATTATAGAAAAGAAATCAAATGAAATTTCCATTGCATTATGATTATCTGTGTTGTGACGTCAGTATATTATCGATGTAAATGTAAATTGTATGCATTCTATGAATTGTGCCTTTGTTAACTACCTATCAAATAATTCTATCAACTAGTTTACTACGCGTTAAAAAAAAAACAAAAAAAAAAAACCATAGAACACACATTTAAAATTTATATTTAATTTTTAGCAAAAAACAAAAAAATAAATAAATAAGTAAATACACCATTACTTACTCTACACCACTATACAGCAATTTATGTAAAGACTTTTTAAAGTAAGCCGAAAGTGCTCGAAAATGTGACCCTAGTTTAGACGCCACTGGCTTACGGCCATATTGCATCAAATTTTTGCACAAATCTCGTGCTGTAGGCTGAACAAAAGAAAACAAGATGGACAGATGGACAGGCAAAGTTGGATTGATTCAGAAAGTGATTCTGAATCGATCGGTATAAGAAAAGGTGGATCTGTCTCAAGTTCTTCTGAGTGGTGCGGACGCACGCACAGATTTAATATTAATATGCTATAAGTGGTGTAGGGTGCAAAATGTAAAAGAGTTTTGTATATTCAAATAATAATGTGACATATCTGCTTATAATCATCAATTTTTACTTTTCCCACTTTATTTACAATAACCAAGAGTGCGCACACATATATACTCGTCTGATTGTCCGTTCGTTCAGCCGTTTCCCGGTTCTTCTGTCTGAAATCTAAGGTTGAAGGATAGTTGACTTATATTTACTTGTTAAATGCCGTCAGAAGAGATTTTTCCTTCAATCCTATCTTTTGAGTGAATGAGTGAGTGATTCAGTGAAATGTGTCACGTGTAGTTGTTGGTCATATTCAATCCTATTTTCATTTACACGTGATGAATATTCAAAACTTTTTATAACCTCGGGCCCCAATACACGAGTGTATGATTTTAATTTCACATATATGTAAAATTTTATAGAAATATGCAATAAAAACCAAATAAAAGCCTGTATTAAGTCATGTATCATAACAATAAAACTATGGATGTTTTATTTCCCTTTTTATTTAGCTTTTTTTGTTTTCCCTTTGGAAAATGATAACAATTATAATAATTTTTTCTAGAAAAATAACTCTGGCAGTGCAACGTTAAATAAACATTAATGCCTTACTCAACACGTAACGTTTGCAAATGTCAATAATTGTCAATAATTGAAATCAATAATCATGAAATATTGACATGTGTTGAAATTTTCGTACACAATTCCTTGCGATGCATTTTAAATGACTCAAAAGATTGACTTGCGGAATATAGTACAAGTACAGTAAGCAGGTTGTACCGTTGGACAAAGCTATGGAAAGCAGTAAAATCAACTGCATGGTGCAAGCATCGCAGTTTAGAAGTAAGCCACAAATTATTGGATTGGTGCACAACGATCAGGCGTTCTTGCAGTGCTGCACCTAGTGTGTGCGTTGCACATGGCGACGGCTTTGCAGCTAACGACTGCGCTGCATCTAGCAGTTTCTTTGTCAATTTATGACGATGTTACCCCTTACGTTTTTGGCAAAAAATGAAAATTTCATTTTTTCGATTTAGAACGATGTTACCCCTTACGTTTTTGGCAAAAAATGAAAATTTCATTTTTTCGATTCGATCTTCATCAAAAGCACTAAACAATTGCGACCTGTAGATTGATCAAAGGAAACAAGATGGACAGACGGACAGACAAGCTTAGATTTAGAAAGTCATTTGTCGGCATAATAAAAGTTGGATCTGTCTCAAATCCTTCTCTGGGTGTTACACACATCCGCGTTTAATAAACTTTTGTACCGCAAGTATTGCAGGGTATAACAAAGAGATTTTAAACAATCAATAGCGAAATTTATTATGAAAGGATCACATACTTCTAACTTCTTATTTCCAAAGTTGCTTTAGTTTTACTACTTAACACTGAATTAATTAATTATTTTGGTATTTTTATTGATCTGCGGTCGTAAAATGAACGCTTGTGTTTTGTTTGTCCAGGTTTGAGTAACGTGGCGTCAAATAACGTGTTCCGAAACAAGAGGGACAATAATAAAATTCTTCAATATTAATTTTGCATTAAAACAGGTTTCTTAGTTTATGAAAATCATACACGGAGGTATGAAAAAAGGCGCCGCGTTACAAAATGGAGCAAATGGAAGGCCGCTCAGAATAAGGCGGATAGTCATAACTCACCCACAATAAATAATAACGATACATAGAGATATTCGTTTGCTCAATAAATGAGTTAGTTGGTGAAGGCAGTTGTTAGGGCTATCACAAAGTTCCGTTAGGAAATGAACTTTTAGTCGTTTCACTATGTCTATAATTCAAGTTTTGGTAAGAAAGAAATTCCAAGTCTTGAAAATTAGACCAACAGAAAAAAGAATCTAAATCAGGTGTTAGATCTAACGCAATGAGCATAAAACAAAGCGTATTGCCGATGGAAGCAAAATGCAGGACAACCGCAGGCAAAAAGATTCATAATGTCTTTCGGTCCAGCGCATTAACTACTGGAACTAAGAAGAAGCCATCTACGTTTAGTCACTCACTTCTGCAGGGATCATAGTTCCCTCAAGTACCATCTGAAAAACATGGGTATGTTCGATATCGATTCATGCAGCTGCTGCCAAGGGACGAGTGAAACGTCCCATTATATTTTATGTGAATGTGAGGCCATCTGCAGAATCGCAGACCATGTATGTGGCGAGCATTTTAAAACATCGGACACGGTATGTTGTTCCGATCCATGGCGGGATTCATAACAACTCTAAAACTCGAGGGCTAACGGCACGGGCGTGTACAATGGAGCGGTACATCTTGCCGACGTAATTAATAATAATACCACAGAATACTCGTAGCATCTTAGAGGAAGGTTCACCCGTAATTAAACTTACATACACCTAAACAAGATTACAATAGCTTGACATTCTTTGCTTCTTCTTTCATCATTCAAAACATTCAGCTTAATTCCCGAGATGATTTCTCTTAACAATTTCATCGCTATCTGCTAGGGAGAATTCGTGACACGACTCGTTAAAGTTTTTGCACATGACCCGCAAAGGTGAATAGGACTCATAATATGTATGGCATTGAGGTGGTCTAATGGGCTCATAGTATCTTGAGGCTCTCACCAGAATGCTAAAGTCAATCTCGTTTGATAGCAACGGGGATACTATTCGCCCCTCCATAAGCGTTTTTCTAATGAACAAAACTCTTAGGGTGAAACCCTCCTTCGTTAGAGACGGGGGAGAAAGAAGGATGCTTTATGTTTGGATTCCATCCAACAACACGTAACACGGGCAAGAGGTTTTGTTTCTGCACTGATCCTAGCTTTTCAGAATAGCAACAGTATCTAGGAGATCAAACTGCCACATGTGTATTACAGAATGCCTCAGGTTCATTCTATCGTCTATCGTCATTCATAGGGCTTCTCAGGTCCAACTATAACCTATAAACAAACAAATACATCAAATTAACAATTGTTCAAGTTAATGAAGAACAAAAATGATAGAAAAACTATACTTTTTCAATTTCTTAACAGCATAGGGTCAAAAATGATAGAAAAACTATACTTTTTCAATTTCTTAACAGCATAGGGTCTCACTAGTGACATATGCAACGCTTTGTTTATATAAAGGTCGTTCAATTCCTTAGACCATCGTTAAATAAAACCTAGGGAAGCTCTTGGTTTGCTAATAACGAGCTGGATATGTAGTGTAGCTGTGAAGGACGTTTTGGTATCAAATTTTACACCTAAGTCATAGATTGATGAAACCATCTCCAGCGTCTGATTATGAACGAAATACGACGAATTTATTGCAACAATTCTCGAGAAGCACAAACATTCGCATTTATCTGAATTAAGTGTCATGCCGTTTACTTTACACCATTTCACGAGTGAAAAAAAATCCGTTCTAAGAATGTCGGAAGAAGAATAGAGCGGTTCAACATCATCCGCATACATGAGTACGCGAAAGCCACTTGTCATAGATGGGAGATCATTCATGAACAGAACAAAGAAATGAGTGTTGGGTGGATGAGGAATAATGACAGAAAATTTATTTTTATCAAATTTTGGTTGGTTCAGATTTAGGAGTCCCTCACTTCCTTGCCTATGAAAATCAATCATTTGCTTGATAATAAAATCGAATTTTTGAAGAAGGGGTGTAGGGTACTTAATGGTATCCTTGTCCTACTATAATGTTTTTATTTGTTTTGTTTTATAGGTAAATGTACAAATTTGACTCGACCTGTATGAAAAATATGTAATTGATGTGTATATAAAATTTCATAGAGGGAACGACTTTATTGACGAACGTAAAAAACACCTGCTACAATAAACGTTTACAAAAAAAAGTTTATATACACGTCCCATGAATGCTGATGAATTTGAAATGTTGACGGAATTTTCTATGCACTTAAGCAACAAATTAAAGAAAGAAAAAAACGATAACTAGTAAGAGAAGCATCCCTTCGCCTCTACAAAAAGTATTGAACATCCTTCTCCTCAATATTTTTCAATAACATAACCCAAAAGCAACTTTTATGTGATATAATATATGAAGATTATCGAATTTCACACACACATTTAAGTATTAATTAGTTATTTATACATAGCCATATAAAAGTAGCTCCAGGAATAAGTTTATTTATCCCTTTCTAGTTCACTGCAATGAAGATTTCTTTTAAACACTTTTTAATCCCACCATCGGAGAACCGACGCGCGTATATTCCTTTTGTCAAACATTTGCGGCATCCAGAAGGCTTTAGGGCTTCAGAGCCGGCAGGCATTATATACATTCTTAAGCAGCATCAAATTCGAAATCGATTTAAGCATGTCCCTCTGTCTGGGATAACCATTGCTCTCAATAATTAAGCTGTCGACTTCAAATATGCCATGAAAGCGGACCGAACCCGTCGAGGGATATGCCTACATGGTAACCTAAACTGGGAATACCTCTGCTTTCTGGAAAAAATCAATCGCATCCACCCTATGTTATAGATGGAAAGCGAAAATTTAGTTTTCCCATTCTTTTTTTTAGTCTTTCTTAGGGTGAACATGGTGGGTATGTCTTGAAGATCCGGTTATAGTCGCAGATAATTTTCTTTTTTATTTTATATAGCTATAGATCCACTTTTTGTTGTACCGATCGAATCACAATCACTTTCTAAATCATTTCATGCTTGTCCGCTTCCTTTGCTTTCTTGTGTTCAACTCACAACCTATTTTCGACACATATTGATGACATTTTTTGGCCTAAAGACGAACGCTATTGAAAATGGTTCGGTCCGCGGCACTTTTCCGATCGACTTTCCCGCATAGCCCTTTATTTTGAAAAGTCGTTGTATTAATACCGGCATTAAGTGGAGTAGTGTACGGTGTGTCTTGTTCCATTATAGTGTTTTGACTTGTTTTCTATTAAATGTGTAAAGAGATGGGAGACAGACAGAGAGGTCGTAACTACCACTGTAAGGTAATGAATAAAAGTGTGAATTTTAGATATCGAGAACTGTACCGTCTTTAAATTTTGCGCCACAAATATAGGTTATCTCGTAAAGTGGAAGGAACTTGGTTTTTTGAATCTTCGAATAGGTTGAGTTTTAAGCTAAAAAAAAAACCATTTGCGAGAAACTTTGCTTTTCTTGCTTAAGTCGAAGGATATTTTTACTGTATCGTGAAAAGTGATGAACAGAGAAAGCTTTTTGGTCTCCAAAACCAAAATAATCATAGTACGAACTAAGCGCATCGCATAACCTCGACATTTAATCTGAATGTTCAGATCAGCTGAGCGAAATCTACCAAAAATCATGATGTTATAAATCATGATGTTCAGAACTTTGGCTCCATATAGCGACGTCACTAAGGTATCCTACCCCCTGTCATCAGCTGGTATTACTGCTCTGATTAACTCTGGTTACAATGAAGCACTAACACGTTTTGACTTGTTATGCATAACCAACGTTTTTCTTTTTAATTTATTGCTATTCGTCTTATCTCTTTCGGTTGTCATATTCCACTTTCTTCTATTTGACATACCTGTCAAGGGCATTGCTTTTTTGTAGCGGACACCATTTTAATTATACACGAAAACCAGATGTAGTACATTGCGTTGTCATCGGAACCAAATGTGTGCACAAGGTATCACCACGATCGACAAGGAAATGCGATCTCTTCTCTCATTTTGCCTCTATTCCCTCAATCTACTTTCTCGCTATAACACGAAGGCGAGTTAAGTGAAAACATATAGCAAATTTTTCTTTGATTTGTATTTTGTGTGCAACGTTCCTGTGAAAAAAGAGAAGACAAGTTGGCCATGGATTGTATTAAAATGGTTGCTTTTTTTTCACTAAAAACGTAAACGTAGCGTAACATGCGCACCTTACTTCTTTATACCCATCACTGAAAGATGAGGGGTATATTCATTTTGTCAAAACGTTTGCAACCCCCAGAAAGAAGCATCAGAATGTATATATATTCTTAATTAGCATTAAATTCTAAATTGATTTAAGCTTGTCCGTCTGTCCATCTGTCCGTCTATGTAATCTCTGTTGTAAATGTGCTCCTGGCCTTAAAAATCAAGCGATCTTTTTCAAATATAGCAGAAACATTGAATGTTCTTGCACGCAGGCTCACATTGAAATTGGGTCAAATCGGTCGAAGGATACGGCCACAGCACCACGTAAACTGAGAACACCTGTGTTTTTCAAAAGGAATCAAAAATTGGTTTTTTGCTCATTACTCATAAACTATACCAAATAAATGCCCAAACATTTGAAGGCACATTCAATGCTGTAGCATCTGTGCATAAAAATGGAAAAAATTGACCACGCCTACTCAATATTATAAATGTTTTTGTAATGCCTTTATAACGCGCACAAACAAACTTCAAAAACCCTATAAAGTATATACATTCTTGGCCAATTTCAAAATTGGAAGGCACCTAAACATATCCGACTGTCCGTCTGCCCATTCGTCTGTTTGCGCGACTTTCCAGTATTTGTCGTCAACATTCTCCCGTTAGCGAAAATAAAGATATCGCCAACAAATTTGCAAAAGAGCCTGGAACTGGCCTAACGGACACGCCTACACGACAAGAACTTTTATTTTGAAAATAGAAGAAATCAATTGCGCCCGCCCCATATTAAAGAGCATGTGAATTTTGTTCTTTTACTTCATTTGTCCTTTTTTGGGGTAAACAGTGGTGGGTATAAAAGATTCGGTTCCAACCGAATTTAATTTTGTTACTCATTTATTTTAAAATATTTTCCAATAATTAAACTCGCATTAAGTTGTCTGTGTGATTGAATCGGAAAAATTCTATATACCAAAAAGTTTAAAAGCATGTAAAAACTGTCAAGTTCGTGACGCCACTATTGAACTATGAACCACGGAAAATGGTAGCAATTCCTTTGCATTTAAAGTTCAATTGAAATAAAATTTCAAACAAACAATAAATATACGCTTACACTGGTTACACAGGCAGATGCACCACAACCACCACCAGACATGTAAACAAACAACAAGTAAAGCTTGTTGGAGCATCAGTGGTGTGTTGTGGCACGATGGCAATTAGTGTTCATTAAAGTGTATTCCCCGCTATGTTATTACCACAGATTTGTCACATAAAGCGCGCGAGTCCTTTGTATAGCATACGAGGAACACTTGGCTCTTGCACACATAAGCTCTTGTGCTTACACCGCTCTTTTTCAGCATCGTTCATCTCGCAACAATGCAGTAACAAAAAATGTTACACAACTGTTCCTCACATAACAATTACTATTCACGCAGGTATGCAAGTGAGCACAAGTGTACGGATTTCAATGTTCATTTTGTAGAGAGAGAGATACACGGGGAAGATGCAAAAGTGGCGTTCTTTAAAGTTGGAAAAAAATGAACATTTCCTTGCACAACTTATTTGCTTGTGTCGTTTCACCTCACATAGCAAAGCACTTACGACGTCAAGGACACTTCGCTGAGTATGATCTTACGGTTGCCGAATAATCGCATGTGAATGCGAATTGTCGTTTACCATGTAATGGAAATGGAAAAGAATAAAAATATCTTGTAATACAATTCCATTTATTTTTTGTATAAGATATTTAAACTTTTAGTTGCCTTTTGCAACATACACACACGTACATGTATATGACTTGAGTGTTGTCCTATTTTCATTAAATGTTCATGAATTTCCCTTAAAGGAGAATAAGTGCAGTTGGAAACATTTCAGCGTTTATTTGTTAAAGTCAATCTACTCACTTAGACAGATCCATCTCTTGGCAGATCAGTATAGACCTCCTACCTATATCTGTATGCCATTCTATATGTATGTATTTTATTTTTTTGAATGACCCTTCAATCACTCAGTGGATGTCCCCGTTATGTGTAATACCGTGCTGATCAAAAAGAAGTGAGAAAAGAGGAAGAAATGTGGAAGTGTGTTCGCAGGTTAATGAGTGTGTGCCCACTGACTGAACACTCATTGTAGCTACGACCATAGCAACTCTACTGCTCTGTGATTTGAGCTCTAGTTTCTGAATATGGTCCGAAATGATTTGCTGAAGTGAATCAAGCCTTTCCACAAACTTTGATGTCGTCAAGAGAGGATTTTGTTCTAACATGATCTTGACAGTATCGTCGTCGGTCATAGATGGCTGCTCAGCGCATGGCTTATCAGAAAAGTCGAAATGGTCTATTTGAAGTTTTCCGAACCATTTTCATGGCATTTTCTATCCGGAACAGTTTTTTCACCCAAACGTTTTCAAGAGATTTCTACACGCTTCTGTAGCGTTTCTTTCTTGTTGGAATTCGTAGGAAATACAGTGGCGAAAATGAATTTTACCAGTAGCCAAGGCTACACGATCGCGTCTCACTTAATACTAACATGAATCATCTTAGTTTTAGTTCATTTTTACTATATGAGTATGTATACATTCAGTGATAGAAAGAGAGAGAGGGACGGATATGCGTCAAATAAATGTGCACATACTTGTTGAAACCAGTTTTAAATAGAACGGACAGAATTTCCCGGTAGACTTAATGTATTTGTATAAACACCTACACATCTACATATACATATGCATATCTATTATGTAGCAATATATATATATATATATATATATATCACATCTATTATATAATATATGTTAGAGATTTTTTATATAAATTTTCTTCAGTTCAGAATACAGGTGGAGTTCATATTTGCGGAAATATTTCCGAACATGTATTACATACATACGCATGAAAATTAGCTCGTAATATACGAGTTTTATGGTCTACAAATTCACATCTGCATTCTATGGATATTCGATGTTGCTTTTTGATATTTACACCTATCACTTCAAAGGTATACTAATTTTGTCTGTGACAAAGAAGGCCAATACATATAAGAGGTTTCCTTATTGCGTTAAATGCTTTACCAAGCAACAATGGTTTTTAAAAAAGAATTTAAGAATAATTTACTTTTTATTTAGGCCGATGGAATGTTTGAAATGTTGCGTATAAGGATTCAATAATAAAAAAAAAAAAAATGCAACATTTCTTAGATTTTAGGAAAGAGTGTGTTGCGCGTTGTGGTTCTCTGGGATGTGAACATAATGCAACGGCTGATTATGAAGTAGCAGTGAGAGCAACATCACGTGCACAATCCAAAGTACGATAATGGGAAACCAACATAAGTAGAAATTGTGGGGACCCCTAATGGGATGGTAGCAATCTGACTGTTGCGAGATTCAATTTGATATTTCCATAATAAAGCTTAGCATCTTTTGAAACTTTGATTTTTGGAATACTTTCTGAGGGAGATGCATATCGTTTTGTAGTTTCATAGTTGAAAACAACCTGTAGATCCAAAGAAATTGAAATAATCCACGAACATATTCTTACGATTACGTTGCAAGATGGTCGACGACAGATCAGTTTTGCTTCCTATAGCACATAAACCGACATTCCTTCAACTTTTTGTAATCATTTCTTGTATGTCAGGAGTTTTAAAGAAATTAATCGTAGAAAGTCATAGGCTACTGATGGGAAAAATATACGAAAAAAATGTAAGATAAGTTGTTGAGTCAGCAAAAGTTGATGCTTTATTCCAATTGATAAACGAAACTCTTCAAGCAACTTGCCGAATGTTAATCCCATTAGGCATCAAAAAAGCCAACCTATATTTGATAATACCATGAAGAGCAAGCGAATCTCATGTAATTTCTGGTGATTTAATCGCATGAAACTAAATTCTATGTCGATTGAATCAAAGAAATATCTCGTTCAACTGTCTTGTTTTATAGTCTCAGTTACGCTTGGGCAAACTTAATAAGTTGTTGAGCCAGCAAAAGTTGAGGCTTTTACTCCAATTGATAAACCAAACTCTTCAAGCAGCTTTCGAAATTTAAATCCCATTAACCATCAAAAAAGCCAACATATGTTTATTAATAAACTAAGCCATGAAGAGCAAGCGAATCTCATGTAATTTATTAATTTATTTAATCGCATGGAACTAAATTCTATGTCGATTTAATCAAAGAAATATCTCGTTCAACTGCCTTGTTTTATAGTCTCAGTTACGCTTGGACAAATTTAACAATACATGAATAGGGGTCAGAGTCTTACGAATTGGCCAAATTTTAATTATCGGCACCGTTCAACGTCGAATAATTAAAAAAAGAAAATGTCGGAAACTCAGTTACGATGCTACAAAAATATTTAGAGCATCTTGTTTGGTTTTATTCGAGTGAATTCCAAAAAGGAGGAAGTCATTTGTACGATTAGGCCAAGGAAGGAGTAAACTTCTTTGTCTTTGAAGCCCTTAGGCGCGAATGAATGTTAATATATTTAACAACAATGAATTAATACATTTAACAACAAGATTCAATCCGTTGTAGATTTGAGCGACGCGAACATTGAGACTAATCTGATAGAAACTATTTCCCTAAGGAATATATTTAGATGTAACTGAAACCAGTTCACATTCAAATGGAAAATGTTCTCAAGCGTACTTTACAGAACTCAATCTTGGAATTCGATGCTGTCTTCTTTAGAGAAAGGTAGAGAAAATTGTAAATCTGCTGCATTTAATCACTTGCTCGTTTATTAAGTTATCACTAAGTGTTTAGAGAAAATTTTTCCATCATAACAAGGTAACTGCATGACGCATGATTTCGTTGTAGTTCACATGTAAAAAAAGAAAAAGTGCATTCGGAATTTATATCTTGGACGACTTTAATGTTTTATGGAAAAAATTGTACGCAACTTGATTGACATCAGCGGCTTGAAATGCATGCTGATCGTTAGGAAGAATTTCCTAAAATGTTTTGAAATGTCTTCCAAGTATTATTATTATTATTATTATTATTATTATTATTATTATTATAAATTTAGCCAGAGAATAAATTGTAAGATTAAAGTCTTAAAGCACTAGCATCTAAGGCTTTCGGCTTTATTTTTTTTTGTTTATTAATTTTGTTATTATTATTATTATTATCGTTATTATTAAAAACCCTACCGCACTTCAGGTATGAACCCACGACCATTGAATTGCTAGTCGAGAATCTTGTCTACTCGCCACTCAGGCGGATTCTTCATTTCCAACTGAAAATGAATTTAAAAAAAGAAAGAAATTTTCTTAATTCTTTTTTACAGAGAGGCTTAGGAAGTATAATCAATATTTTTAAATACGTTCTTGGGTATCGGAAGTGCGGTGCCAATAGAACATAAATTCTCTTTTGTTTTCTTCAGTAATATTTTGCAAACAACAAAGTCACTTGTTTGTTTTGAGTCAAGTTATGCAGATAAAATACTGCAGGCACATAGTCTCAGTGCTGCTCAGTGTTTCAGTTAGTGTGTTATGCTTATTTTTTGTTTTTTGTTTTTTTATATATCTATTGTGCAATTGCAAGTGTCTTTATTAGAGCATTAACATGCAATATATATACATATACGTGTGTGTGTGTATGCGCGTGTGTAAGTAATAAATTGTTTATTGCCATAGCTGTTATTGTTTATATAGTTGTATCTACAGCTGTTATTATTGTGCTATTGCTTGCATTACCCTAAAAGATGACAACAGTTTGCTCAAATTATACGCAAATGTATTTCACAGATAAAATGCATGAGTGAGTGAGCACGTGTGCACAAAATAGAAACTTAGCTTAAAAATATGTATTTGGTTGTCATAAAAGTCAATAGACATTTTTTAAGTTTTCCCATTCACTAGGACACTCAGCAAGAAATTTCATTTTTTGATACACTACAGTACACGGGCGTGTGTGTGTAGTATGGATATACTAAGCTCTTTTCTTTTTAAGACCAATCATTCAATCAGATGACACACGTTGTTTAGCTCATTTCGCTCTTCTAAGAATCTCAGAATATCGTAATCTTGCTTCTTCTTTTTTATTGTTTTTGTCATTCAGCATGAATGATAGCCGCGAAAGCGGTAGCTAGAATCTTATATGAATGAAATGTTGATGAATGACTGTACAGTCGACTTTTTCTTTTTTTGTTAAGAAGGCCGATCACTTAGGCGACGTCCGCTATTCGTCTAACTGGGTGGAGGTCCGAAAAACGTGAGGGAAAAGAAGAAGATTGAGCGTTATGCCTTTTCTTCACTATAACTGCGATCAAAATAAAGCCTTTGAATCCGCGAATACAGGCTTGGTACTCGCCTACCTATGGTTGTGCGGATCTAGGCAACAATCAGAAGGGCTTGAAAAAGAATAAAATACATTCAATTATACCGATCGATTTAGATGCGTGTTCAAAATCGATTTTGTGTAGCCGATGGCCTGCATTCACTATGCAAGGGCTCACTATTTTCGAAATATTTTAACGACATATGTTATACGTTTGATATATGTTCTGGTTCAACAATGAAATATCTGGAAAATGAATTGAGCCGCAAACATTTCCAAAATTATTTCATGTCTTGAAAAGGAATTATATGCAAAAAATGTGCAAAATCAAGGAAAACTAGTACGTTCTCGAAAAAAATTTCACAAAATTTAAATGGAAAAGATCAATAATTTAAACTCAGTCCCTTATAAACGATTTTACAAAAAAATACGCCTCCAACTGTATTAGTTCATTTCTCTGCAACGCTCTTATATAAATCTTCTCATGAAAAGTGAATCTTTAGGTGACAACAATTTCCAATTCTTTGAATTTAGATCCCACTGCTCCATCTTTTGGACCCTCCCCTTTATAAGGGTTTTCATAAAGAGTAAGCCTTACTGGGTTCGTTAAAATTTTTCATTTCGCTTCGTTCGTTTTAATTTGTTTAAAAAAAAGCTGAATTGAGATAAAATTGTATAAAAGCCATCCTAGAATATCGTTGTCCAAGTTTTCCATAGTGTTGTTAATATATGCTCAGAATCATAAGCTCGTAAACATATTCACGCAAGTAGAAACCAACTTGTAATATATGAAAGCTTAAAGCAACCCTAACAACTGAGTCACTTAAGCATTGAGGGATTAGCTGAGCAAGCCAAAGAATAGGTGGAAAAAGGGTCAGGCACCTAACTCTTTTGACAATCCAATATAATTGTTTGCTCTGTAGAAAAGCCCATAAACGCATTCAAACGTGCTTAGTTGACAAACTTTTGCATTCTCTTTCATGAAGACTGCAATTATTTTATAATTTACATGTTTGTTACTACGATTGTATTATATATGTGTATTTCACTTGCGTACGTACACATATCACTGTGAATATGTTTGGAAAATTTTGTAGAATTATGTTTAAATAATGTCACCAGATGCATTTTATGTCTCTCCATTATTTGTTTTTTCTTTATAACTTACTGTTGCTATTTTTGATTAATATTTCATTTTATTGCTTAGAAGATTATCCCTGCATATGTAAGCATTTGTGATAGCAAAATTTATGTAGAAAATTATTTTATAATTATCATCATATTTTAAGTAAAATGGAAATCATGGAAATCTTCTTAAGGCAAGATAAGAAGTACCGTTAATGAGTTCGAAAGAGTTTAACATTTGTTAACCATATTTTAATAGCACTTGCGTCAACAAGCTTGATATTTACATTAAGTCATATTATTAGAGAATAAATGTTATAGCATGATATATATATCATATCCATTGCAATGGGAATTTTTGTGCAGACAGTCTTTTTTTTAAGTTGATATAAAAAAAGACATGTTAACCTCAAAGATGCAGTTAGACTTACGTTTTTTTAATGCGCTTTTTGCTTTTACGCGACTAATTTCGCAATGCGATTTATGTGGTGCAAGTTTCTTTTATGTGACATTTTAATATGTTTAGGAATAGAGGGATAAAGGGAGAGAGAATCGGTACGCGTATCTTGGACTATGCGGTGAGTTGCATTGAGTTGAGCACATGTTGAAGATATTTTCTTGTTTCAAATGAGAAATTAATCTTTGTTTGAAAATTTGTTGTAAATGTTTACTTAGGTAATTTAATTATTTATTTTGTCTGGCAAATACGTTGTCGCTATCTCGTAAAGCTGGAACATACTTTGTGAAGGAGTTGCGGTCCGTCTCCTGCGTATAGGATAAATTTTCTTTCAACGTATTCTGAAATGTCATTTGTTGAAGCTTTGAAGCGCTTTGCAATCGTATCGTCGAGATCAGATTCATTTACCGCACCTTGCTTTTCTTATTGCCACGTGAACGAAGCACGAAGCTTTTCATTGAAACGATAATAAAAATCATAATTATTCCTAACCGAGACGGCATGAACAATTTTGCTAACCAAATACAGACGATTCTAAAACTGAAATACTTTTTAATTTCTATTTCTCCCTCTTTCACATAGAAAAGGGGGGCACGGCCTTGTTTCAGGTGCATGTGGTGTCCTTGAACATCGTCTACGCATTTTCCAAATAGCAATAAACATTCCAACAGTTAATATCAGAAGACATATAGTGAGTCCAAATATAAATAAATATTTCTCTACATCCGTTTCCAAGACCATAATTTCAAATAGACCGCGAACTGGCGAACTGGCGTTTGAAGTGCTGACAATCTAGGAGGTGAAAGATTACAAGATTACAATTCAGTGATTAATTATACGCTTGGATGTGTGCTTAGGCATTCTTCACCTTGTTACACAATCGTTTAATTTTTTTAAACTTTTTTTTCTGCCGCGTAATTTCTCCGGCTAAAAGTTAATGTTATCGCGCAACCAACTAGAAAATATTTTATCAAAATATACAAAGCTAGCCATTTATTTCTGTATCGCTTTTATGCAAATTCATTTTTATAAAATTTATTTGATAACAAAAATAAAAAATTTTAGAAAATAAACAAACAAAAAAAATGAGTTCTTTTCCAACCTTGCAGGAAAAGAAAGGGAGGAAAAATAAAATAAGCAAAAAGAGTAATGTTGGCCTATGGTATAAAAGCGAAAAGATTTCCTGTTAATGTATTTAACTAAGTTTTAAATTTTGAAATTTAATTTAAAACACATAGAGACAACTAGCAGAGCCAAAATAAAGTATTTATAGTTTTTTTGTTTTTTTGATAAATGCTGAACTTTACCGCCAGGCGTCGGTGAGTGTGGGCGCTTAAGATTTCAAATCCATAAGAACTGGGAAAAATTGACACAAGACCATACATTTTTAGGGAGATAACATTGATCATGCTAAGAAATGGCGTAAATTTGAGCAAAATATCGTTTCTTTTTCTATTTCCTTCGGTTCTTTTCATTTTACTTTTCTATCCCTCCCGTTTGCTTCGCTTTACTTTGTTTCACTGCCCTACTTTTCAGTACGTTTCTATTGATTTTGTTTTATTTTCATTTCAATCCCTTCGACTTTCATCTCTCTTTCTGTTCGATTCCACTTCGATTTTTCATATCCATTTGTTTGCATTCTTCAATATCCTTTCTTTTTCTCTACTTCTTCTCCTCTCCTTTCCTTCCTTTAACTTTCCTTATTTTTTCCCTTTTGTTTTCATTTTTTTATATTTTCTTTTGTTTTGTTTTCTTTTCTTTTCTTTCGTTTCCTTGCCTTATCTTTTCTTTTCTTGTCTTTTTCTGTTCTTTTCTTTTTTTATTTTTTTTTTTTATTTTTTTCTATTCTTTTGTTTTCGCTTCTTTTGCTTTCTTTTCTTTCCTTTTCTTTTTTTTCGTTTCCTTTTCTTAACTTTTTATCTTTTTCTCTTCTTTTCTTTCCTTGGGTTTCTTTTCTTTGCCTTTCCTTTCCTTACCTTTTTATTTTTCTGATTTTTCTTCTTTTTTTTCTGCTCGTTCCTATTTTCTATTCTTTTGTTTTCCCTTCTTTTGGTTTCTTTTCTTTCCTTTCCTTTTTTTTCGTTTCCTTTCCTTAACTTTTCTTCGCTTTCTCTTCTCTTCTTTTCTTTTCCTTACTTTTCTTTTTTCTTTTCTTTTCTTTTCTTTTCTTTTCTTTTCTTTTCTTTTCTTTTCTTTTCTTTTCTTTTCTTTTCTTTTCCTTGCCTTTCCTTTGCTCTTCTTGCCTTTTATTTCATTTCTTTTCTTTCCTTTTATTCGTTTTCCTTTCATATCCTTTGTTTTCGTCGCAATGTTCAACCCTTTAGTGAAGATTACTGATCATTCCATGTGTAGGTGTTTCGCTTCGACTGGTATATCGGACAAACAAGAATGGGAGAAAAATTAAAGAATATGCGTTTCTCGTAATAGGCGAACAGAATGGCTCGGTCGCTAAAGTCGCTATGGAGAGTATAGGAAGAGGTTTTTAGTAGCGTTTTGAGCATGAATTGAATCTGCCTCATAAGTGCTGACTTTTTCAACAATTGTTAGCGGTTCTCCATGATTCCTTTCATTTTTTTCCTTTGGTCAAAACTTGAACGGACACACTAAACTACACTCAATTTTCAATCGCAAGCGTGAGCAAGAAACAATCGCAAAAGACACTTGAAACACAATGACCACAGACACTTTCCTATCCGCAGTTGTCCTGACTTAAATGCGTGAGACCGTAAGGAAGAGATCTCACTTTGAAAGATAATAATGACAGGTATGGACTAAAGATCAAAGAAAAGCCTATTTTGAGAAAAATCAAAAATTGTTGCAAGTTTTTGATCAAACCGCGTAGTAAATACACGCAATCCTCTTTTTACACGAATTTAATTTAGCACGAGTTCAAAAGAAAAAAATTCTTTTTTTACACGAATTATTTTGTTTTAACACGATTTTATATTTATGAATTTCAGATATAATTCCCTTTTTCCAAGGTATTTCCAAGTTATTTTTTATAAAATATTGAATGAATTAAAATGCGTAAGCACGAAATAAATTAAGTGAACTCTAACAAGAACTTTTTAATATTGTTTACACCTAATTCTCTTTTTACACGAATGTTTTTTACATTTTTTTTATTTTTTGGGAACGTATCTATCGTGTAAAAAGAGAATTAGGTGTACAAACTAATTTATATGATATTTGTGTAATGAGCTTTAAAAATTGATAAACATGACTTTTGAACGAAGAATATTTAAATATTCACATGTTCAACATCAACTTCCTTAGTAGTGTCAATAAATTACTAATAACAATAAATATGTAATTAAATAATTTATGCAATTAATTTTAATTTATATAAATATATTCTTGTTTTCTTCTCTGCATAAAATAATTTATAATAAAATTAAAATTGATTGCAGTCAAGCTTCGCACACATATTGTAATAGTTGCTCACTTACATAAGGACATAAGGACATGTGTATGCATAAGTGTCGCTTGTGTGTAATAAACGCTTGTGAAAGAAAATGTTTGAAACACATTTTATAAATCACATTTATATTTTTATATGTAGAGCTCAAGGGACCATTTTGCTGTGATTAATTTTAACACTCAATTGCATTCAATGTAATAATTAATTATTTAATAAAAATTATTACAAAAAAAAAACGGAATCTGATAAAATAAAGTTAAAATGAAAATAGAATCAATTAACATCGAATCTTCTTTTCTTCCACCACTTATCATACATAACGTGTGCAGTGGAGGTTCATACGAGCACTTACTTACTTTCACATACAAAACTATTCGAGTTTTTAAATTATCTTAATTCTAAATAAATTCGAAAAGTGAGACTCATATCAAAGGCAAAAATTGATATTTATTTATAGGCAAAGTCTGTAGCTTGCTGCTGCTTAAGGATATAACAGCAACGCAAACTTAATAAGTAAAGACATTATAGTGGGACACAGATCATCACTAAATACCCTACACCGCCCTACCAGTTGTTCAGATAATGATTTTTCAAAATGAGGTTATGTGGGATGTGGTCGAAAAAGTGGTTCGCGATTTTCAATAGCGTTCCTCCTTGGGCCAAGACAGCTCACTATGCGAAAGTTCATTGCAATATTTTACAGACAGACTGATAGCTGACTGACAGCTGGGCGGGCAGACAGACAAGCTTAAATTGAGTCAGAAAGTGATTCGGTATCGGATATCCGTCTGTCTATCTGCCGATAGCGTTCGTCCGGTGTACGATAAAATTTGATCCGACATTTAAATTTTTACTACAATTTACACGTTCCCTATACTAAACATTTATACAGCTAGTTCCCTGTCTTAATAACTGAGCTTATGGCGGCAACTGATCAAACCTAACTAAGCCTATCATGAATAAGCAGATATCCAAATTTGCTTTAAGGTAAATAGTTGATTTCTACTTATTATACCCATCACCGAAACATGAGGGGTATAGTGATTTTGTCAAAACGTTTGCAACGCCCAGAAAGAAGCACAGAGACACTGCTAAACCGATTTAAGCATGTGCGTCTGTCCGGCTGTGTAATGTCTGTTGGTCTCTTGGCTGCAAAAAATTAACCTATCGACTTCAAATTTGGCAGAAGCATTGGAAATTCTTGCATGCAAGTTGGTGTTGAAAATGGATTACATTGGTCGTAGTATTCGGCCACAGCACCACGTAAACTGAGAACACGTCTGTTTTTCCAAAGTAATGAAAAATTGGTTTTTTCCTCATTACTCATAAACTGTACAAAATAAATGCCTGAAAATTTGAACGTATATTCTATGGACGATGCTGCAGCATCTGTGTCCGAAAAGGCAAAAAATTGACCACGCCTACTTAATATTATAGTGTATCAAAATTTAATTGTTTTTTCAATACTTTTATAACGCGCAGAATACAAGTACACAAATATAACCCCTGAATGCGCCTAAACATGTCCGCCTGTTCGTCTGTCCATCCGTCTGTTCACGTAACTTTGTAATATTTGTGGCAAACATTCTTAAAAACACAGCGAAAATGAAGATATCGTTTAAAAATTTGCAAAAGAATTTGGAATTGAACTAAACTTTTGAAAGAATACGCCTACAACGCCGACATGCCTCTACGACAAAAACTTTTATTTTGAAAATAGAAGAAATCAACTGCGCCCGCTCCATATTATAGAGCATGAGAATTTTGTTCTTTTACTTCTTTTGCCTTTTTTGTGTGTAAAACGGTGGAGGGTGTTAGAGATTCGGTCCCGACCAAATTTATTATATATAGGACGCTCCGAGACCAACTATAGCATCTGTACACACTCATATGTATGTAATTGTTTAAATTCATTTTCGAATTATCGCAAGCAAAGATATTCATATGACTTGTATTTTACAGCAGAATAAAGCCACGAACGACTTTCATATTCTACACCACTTTACAGACTTTACACGACATACAATTCTTCACCTAATCTCATTGTAAGGTAATAAAAAGTTATATATACCTCGTTGCTAAATAGTGTTTTCTTTTCCCGAGAAATCCTTACCTATTGTACGAACAGCTTCGAAAAGCCCAAGCTGATCAAAGTAAATTTATTGGTCAAACCACGATTTTGTGTCAATTTTCATAATCAAATTTAACTCGACTTTTTTATATGTTTTGTGCGGATATATGCAAAATCTAGGAAGACTTGGGATAGATTCACCTTTTATTATATTTAGCGAATCAGAATCACTTTCTGAAGCGACCTAAGCTTGTCTGACTGTCTGTCTTGGTTTTTTGTGTTCATCCTACAGCTGGAAATATGGTACAAAGACAAACGCTTTTAAAATTGGTTCGGATCGGACGACTTTTTCGAACACTTCCAATACATTGTCTTATTTTGAAAAGTCATTATGTGAAAAATTATACCAAGTGAAGTGATGTAGGACGAATAATGAAATATTTATTCCCACATAAAAAGCCTTATTTTCTATCGGAACGCTGCACGCTACGATGTTTATGAAGAAATATTAAAAATGAATAATATTTCTCGCACAATGATTTTTTGAAGATGAATGGATCTTTCTATGTGGAGAGGTCGCAAAAATCTTCCGATCCAATTCATTTTTCAAAGCGTTAATCTTTCGTTCAAAGGAAGCCAGAAAATTTCTGTCCAAATCAGCTTTAATATGTGCTAACATGCAATCGGAGAGACGGACAGATTGTTAAATGCAAGATGATCCCATTTCAAGTCTCTCCTTTCGTTACATATGTCCTAATGAACTTAACATACCTTTACCAGAAAGCCAGAAAAATTTCGTATTATTTTTTTGTATATATAATAAAACTGTGCCTTTTCCGAGTACGTTTCAAATCGATTATGAAAAAAATGTTTTTTTATTTCATTTCGAAAATCTTGACAATTTTTTCTTTCATGGAATTTGACGGAGAGCAAATAAATTCCGAAAATTTAATTCTATTTTTAGCGATATTTGCTAAGCGTCTGTTCGTCACTTTGCTTTGTACATTGGGTAAATACTTCTATTGGTGTCGTAGAAAGATACCGCCATTAGATTTAAACGATTGCGAGAAAGGTGAGCAATAATTTCAATTATCAATAAAAATGATTTCAATTATCAAGAAAAATGTGAATCATTTTACAGGCACTTTATGTGAACGAAAGAAAAAAGCGAAGAAAATATGCATCGAAGAGCTCCAATTATTTTTATTGCGACCTTAATAATCCTTTTCGTTTTCTTAATATTTATTTTGTTGCTTGTACTTTATCTTAAGACACGATATACAAGATTACCATCGACGCCAGAACAAGTTACGCCTTTGCCGATTAGAAAGAAACTTCAAAAGGCCGAGCAAGTATTTGACTCGGACGAAATTTAATACCACCACGCTGGTGGTAGATGGCCTTCGTCGATGTCGATGCAAAACACTAAAAAATATTGTAAAGCAGCATAGGGAAGTGAGAGAGAAACATCATCACTCTTCAAATCATCGCCAATTTTTATTCCGTCAATGGGATCACTTATGAACAAATTAATCCTAACCAATTAAATACACTTATGATGTTTTGCATTTTTTTCAATATTTTTGTTTTTCTTCTTCCTCTTCTTCTTGTGTTGATGTTTAACAAGAGTTTACATAGGAAAAATAAAAAAAAAAAACTTTTATTTATAATAAAATTTTCCATCAACACTTATACAACAATCTTGGGACGTCTGCTCTGCGTAAATATTCACAAATAAGAAAATTGCAAAAAATTTCAATGCATACGTGAAAAAGAAAAGGTAAAATTATTATAAATATATATATATGGACTTTTTATTGGATTTTAAAACCTAATTCACATATAGTTTGCAGTAACTTTGTAGGTCAGAAGTTGGATGTGTTTGCCTTTTTTAAACTTCTTCAGCTAACAAAACAACAACAACAACACACGACGGCAACAATGAATTTGGCCAAAATTCTTCTTATTGCATTTTCAATAGTTTTAGGTCTTGTCCTTTTTGCCTTGATATTTTATTATCTATATCTCCGGTTTGTAAAAAAAAGAGATCGTTGCGAACGTAATTGGGTTGGAAGACCGACTTGCGAACGAGTTTGGGTCTCGGCAGCTTGAAAGTATTTATATTTTGACATGTGCACAACGCAATATATATATACATATATATATATATATATATGTATGTATGGAAAAATACACGAAATATAGTGTTGTAAATACATATATAAAAATAAAATATATTTTTCCTATAAAACTGCACAGAGCACAGAGAGTCTATCAGATTTCTTAAATTTTTATATCCATAATAAGTAATCAATTTGAATATGATCACGGACTCCGTCGGGAAGGAAGAAGACTTTTAAAAAATAATGTTACCATTCCGAGCAACATCACAGCACCGTCACAAGTCACATTCATTTATTCCTTTTCGTTTTTCATGATTTAGTAACGAAATTAATGCTGAAAGGTTTTATTTTGGCTATCGATGTGGAATACCAAACTATGATAAGAGAAAACAACAACGGTTTCTCTTATGACTAGTGATTGATGACAAGAAATATTTCGAAAAGGTGACTAATATTTTTGCGTTTTTCCTCCGCAAAACTCAAAGCTGGAGTGGTGGGTGTATAACTTTCTGTTGATACAAAAAAAAGAAAAAAAAGCATGAGATATTTTATTGAAAATATTGCTGACTCACGTTTTAAAGGTATACGTAAACCCACTTACTCTTTGGCATACCGTTAAAAGAATGGAACTCCTGTTCGAACAACCAATAGTTCATCGTTTGAAACCAGAGTTAATCAGCCAAATGTGGCCAAAGTTTAAGTATAGAAGCTCGACTAATTTCGATCACAATTCATGCAAGGTGTGGATATGAGTAGTTTGTAGAACCTATTCGGGGGATATAAGGAATTTGTAGAACTTATTCGTGCAGATATAAGCAGTTTATGGAACCTATTTCGATCATAATTCATGCAAAAATTGTTGTTTTTTTTTACCATTTTTCTTATTTATTGCGCGCAACACCGTGTTCTGTAAATTCTCCATAGATGGTATTTTTTTTTATAAACCTTGTAAAGGAAAAAAACAGTTAACGGCTTTCTGGGAAATATCACAACTGGAAGAAAGAAGTTGTGTGGATTGCAAAATTGGCAAAATAATAGAAAATTTAAAAGAAATTTGAAAAAAAATTGAATTAAATCAAAAAATTTCATCAATATTTAAATTAATTAAAAATAAGTTTAAATTAATTAAAAATAAGTTAAGTGCATTGAAATAATTTTTTAACTGTGACCTGAAAATTGACTGGTAAATGGATTTTACAATTTCCTACATTCTATTTATCGGCGACGAGACCCTTCAGAGATTCACATAGTTTTCCTGGGAATCTCGTTGGTGTGTCCTTATGAAATAGCCTTCCTTTGTTGGACGACATTAAGCCTGTTTTTCATCCCGGTTGCATTAGTTGTTGTTGGGAGCTAGCTATTCTTAGTGATAGCTTTATTTGATTAGAACCTATCATGAGGTGAGTGACTGGGCACATAAAAAGAAGAAAAAAAAATGATTAGGTTATGGCGGAAACTGAGAGTATTTTGAGCGCTTTGGCAAATCGTTTTTAGAGAACCATTGCATGGATTATATCATTCTTGAAGGAGACTAAATGGTGATGGAGATAAAAAAGTAATGGTTTTTTTTTACTTAGGTCAGAAATATTTCAACTAACCCCCACATACCAGGTCTTCAGATTGGATTTCAAAAGCTTTTCTTTTTTTAAATTAAATCATATCGCATAGTAGGTATAATGTAAAAGTGGATCTTCGGTGGATTACAGATATTTAAGATTGCGTTCTAAGAAGTGTACATCTCTTGCCTCTATTGTCAATAACTCCTTTAATTGGTTTTTTTATAGCAAAAATAATTTTACTTTTTACGTAATAAAACAAAGCAATTAATTATGATTATAACAAGGTTTGACGGCCGTTTAAATTTATTTCTTCTATATGTCACATTTATTAAAGCGAAAAGTGATTGTTTTTAAAACCAATTTATGCAATAATTAATGAAATTCATTCTCTCAAAGTGCCTCATATGTGATATATTTTATTACATAATCAATCTAACTGCCAGTGAACGCATTTATACAAGCGCGTACGTAAGTATAAGGCCATGCATATTGCATAATATATGCTATAGGAATTCTTTGAAAGCAAAGCACTTCAAGAATTTCGTTCGCCCTGAGTGAAGTGATTACTGTACCGCAAGCAAGCAAGATATTGCTAAAACTATTACCAGAAATTCCTTAAAGTGCATACATACTCTTGATCAGAGTAAGTTTTTCTTATCTGTTCGCATATATCTGTTTCGCTTGAGAAGCTCAGGTTCGCACCGTTTGATGTGAAGTGAGTGTTCAAAGTGCCGCAAATAGCAGATATTAAGTATTTTCCAGAACTTATTGCCATCTAAATTTTCAGGATAAAAGTAATACGAAGCGATTACTTGCTTTATCGACTGAAGGGCTTTATAATTATACTTTACTAACCTATTCGGTTTATGCGAATGTATACAAAACCTAAAAGAACTTTTATTATACCCACCGAATCAGAATCACTTTCTGAAACTTGTCTGTCCGTCTGTCCATTGATGCCTGACCTTCGTGTTCGATGTATAGAATGCAAATTTTGAGATACTTGGATGTTTCGAATGTTTTCGAAAAACCCCGCAGGGTAATAGTAATTCAACATTCTTAGTAGGTATGAAAAGTTTGGTTCGGCTGGGGTAATTTTTTGATCCCCCACTCCTATGCCCATTCCAACGAAATATGAATTTTTGATGGTGAAAATTAGCTCAAAAAATCAACCTTACCGAATTTACACCATCTTGACCTATTTTTTGCATACCATCGCGTATAACGATTTCATGAAAAGTAGTCTTTTGCAGGAAGATAATGAATGAATAAATAAATGATGAAACCTGGCACATCAATGTCGTTTGGTCCAAGAACGAGCTTTCTTAAAAACGGTTCGATGGGGGGCACCTTTTCCTCTAACTCCCACACAAAGCCATGCTTTGAAAAGTCATTGTATATGAATAACAGTGTTTGCGTCCACTCGAAAGGTTGCAATCTTTTAGATACTTTGATGAAATTTGGTATATCGGCATATTTTGGTCCAAGCACGAACGCTTAGTTCAGATCGGACCACTTTCTTAATCACTTCGCCTCATTTTGACAAGTCGTCACATGAATATCTGCAGGGTGGTTTTGAGTATTGAACGATGGCCCACAATAGGGCCTTACTTTTTTTCCGTTTTCTACGTTCCAATTTGCACAAGTGATGCTCTGCTTTCAGTTATTCATTTCTCGCTTAAATATATGCTTAATAATCTCCTCGAATATTATTACTCCAATGACCTTTTCCTTTTCACACAAAAAAAAAAAGAAAAGAACACTACTGCTACAATGTTTTCCCACTCTTAACAAACAAATACAAGTGCAAATGACCTTTTTATGCTTCATTTAAAAAGCGTTTCATCAATGTGTTATCAAAACTATGCTTTTCAAAATGATTTTAATATTTATTAAAATGGTCGGGTTATCATGTATTACGAACAATGCAGAGGTTGTTTCCACTTTATTATGAATTTCATTTATTATGAATTAACTTTTAATAAGTGGTGAGTCTGTCTGTCTGTCTGTCTGTCTGCCTGTCTTTTGTTATTCAAGTATTATCGAAATAATTACTATTGTTTCACTTTTAACATGCAATTATTTGCTTTCAAGTGAAACGAAATGAGCTAATAGGCGATGAGTACACCCACAGTAATACACAAGGCGTTGAAAGCATTTGACTTAATTGTAATTACTTGAATAAAGTTAATTGATGCAAGAATCGTTCACAAAGCACAATGGTATCGATTTTGTTACCGGTTTATTCATACAAAATTTCTATTATATTAAATATTTATTATGGTTACGTTTATATGATTGTTTTAGATAATTGCGTTGAAATTCTAAAAAGGATTAAATGTGATTTCTTGAATATGATCTAAAGAAGAGAAAAAGCTAAGAATTCAAAGTCAAGTATGTATAAAATTGTTTTGTAATTTTGATTATGTCGAATGGACAGACAGACATAAAACGGATTGGGCAGAATGGATTGGAATGGATGGAATGTAATTGATTTCCATTAAAAAACTTGACAAACTTATATAAATCACACTTAACGATTTCAAATCCGTGCGAAACGATCTTGAGACAAATCGGAGGGAATGAAATTTCAAGATTTCGTACAACTCGTGGGTGTTCAGGTGATGGACCATCGAGCGCGAAGCAAATTTCAGTTGAATCTGAGCTTAATTCATCTAAGGTCTTATTAGAAAGACTCAGTCAAGTGATATTTGATTGATTTAGATCTAAAATCTTATTAGAATTTTGTCTTGTCTTCTTTAACGAAAGATGCATTCGATTGATACTTACAATCACGTTTAGGTGCCGGTGTCTTGGGAATCGAGCGAACAGATTTGTAAGTGTGAATGCACGGCTTTGGCACTCGGAAAAGGTTGACCCTTTAAATATAAAAAATTGGCGAACAAACCAGCATTACTACCGTCATTCATATGCTAAGCCTAACCTCTTTCCACAATTACATCCAAGCAGTGTCGAGAAAATGAAGATCAAAAACTTTGCAAGAATTCGTCTTGTTCATGCCCTTCTATACGACAAGCCAAAGAATTTTGAAGACATGTATTACTTCAATTGTAATTACACGGGCACTTTGTGAATGGCAAGACAAAACCTTTCCATTATTCGAACATTCGTATACGCCGAGTGTCAAACCCTATAGAACACCTTGAAAGTACCTGGAAAACTTAATATCAATAAAATATTTAACTTGGTTTTAAAGCATCTGGACTATGGCTCATCTCGCCTTTTAGTCCTAGAATTAATTCTTTTATTCAAAATAAATTAGAATAATGATAACAGTACACGGAGCAAGGCCGTTTATCCTTGAGTCAGAACACATCAGTTCATTAGTTTTTCAGCCAAATAATTCAAAACTTATTGTAACGGCTGTAAGTCGAATAGAATAAAACAGGACGAATGGATGGACGGACAGACAAGCTGAGATCGATTCAGAATCATTTTCGAACGATTCTGAAAGTAATTCCTCGATAAGGTGGTTGTAGCTTAAGGCCCTCTGTGCGTTGCATATATCGGCTCAAACTTAAACCTTATCTAGCACTTTGATATATTTCTGCTCTTAACTTTTCTTCTGCAAAATATCATTTGGGAATTATTTGCCTTAACTTTTGAATTTTGCCCATACATACATAAAAACGTCGTACACATTGAAGAGATTTAGTGTTTCAGTACAACTAACATCTCTTTTGATTGTTTTTGCAATATTTTTTTTTTCTCAGAAATATTCTCTTGGGCTCTACGTTTCCCCATCTTTTTTTAGCGGAATTGCGTATTTCTGCACACTTTGTTTTGCTGCAGACTTTTCCCCGTTCTTTGCAGCATTTGTTTCTCTCGTTTGTTTTTTGCAGAATCTTAACTCTTGCAGGCTTTGGTTTTTCTTCTCTTAGATGATAGAATTTAGAGGTGTTTTTTTTTTGACATTAAAAAAAAGACTTCCACTGTAACGCAGGAGAAAGGCGAAATTAAACAGTTACCGCTGTATGTATTTCTGCAAAAACGGAAGATATGAATGTAAATATTTTCAAGTATTTACGTTCGTCCTGTAATCCAATAACTTAATTACTTACTACACTCACTATTGTAATAATAATCAATAACAAAAGCACAAAGCAAATTAACTCGTAAATCTATGCCTTATATTTATCATTGCTCGACTTGTTGAGCAAATTTTCTCTCATTTGTATTGATAAGGTTTTCTTTTCTTTTTTTTTTTGTTTTTACATAAAAAAACAACAATTGCACTAAAGTTGCATCATTTAATTACTTCCTAAAAGTATGTTAATTTTTTTGTTTTTATAAAAAAACAAACAAAATGAAGAGAGAAAAAGTCTTACTGTGCGTATTAGAAATATTTCCAAGACTTCCCACCTGAATCATATAAACAAGAATTTTCCATAAATATGATTCCAGCTCGTAATTGAAATTGAAAAATAAATAAAAGGAATATTGCCGAGTTGAGCTTTAGGACCACCTAAGGTACAAGGATTTAAGTTTGCGCGAATATATGCAACACACAGTGGGACTTAAGATACAACCACCTTATCGGGGAATTACTTTCTGAATCGATCGAAAATGATTCTGAATCGATCTAAGCTTGTCTGTCCATCTGTCCATCCGTCCATCCGTCCTGTTTTATCCTGTTCGGCTTACAGCCGTTACAGTAAGTTTTGAATTATTTGGCTGAAAAACTAATGAACTGAAGTGTTTTCCCTGAAGGACAAACGGCATTGAATGATATTTCGATAATTTCGAGCATATCACGACTTACTTTCAAAAGTCATTATATGAATAATTGTGGGATATTCAATGGTGGACCGTAATCAATTATAGTGTTTTTATTTGTTTGTCTTCTTATAAGACAACATTATCCAGTAATTGAGACGGCACCAAACACCAAATATAGACATTAAAGCAAACAGAAATAAATAAGTATTTATTGTCATGCCATACAATTGTACTGAATGCAATCTATGAAAACATATGTTACAGCATAACATGGAGTGCAATTAAAAAGAGCATTATGAGCTTATACTGCATTCATTAGTTGCTCGTCCTGTCACTGCTGAAAAAATTTTATTAAAAGCGAGTTGCAAAAGACGCGCCAGTCTTTGCGGAGTGCAGTGCATTGCATTACATTTTTCTCTTTACTACAAAGGTTGTCTGATGTGATGAGTTGGTCTGTAACTTTTGCAGAATTTATTTAAAAATTTTTTTTATATTTTTTAAAGGTCATACAAGAGCATATGAATAAAATCTACTCTTTGTTAATCCCTTCTTCACTGCATTTACTTCAGCATTCTACAGAACTTATGCGACCAAAAGCATGTTGAGTCAATTGAAGGGAATGCATTCTTACACACTAAGTGTCTCCTCTCTCTTAATCATTTTTTTTCTCAACTTATTTCTGCATTCTGCGATGAAGAGCAGTTAAAGAGAATGCAGCTAAGCTAAGTGTCTTCTCTTTCTTCCTCACCCCTTGTCTGCTTTTATTCCTGCATTCTGCAGAACTTATTCAATAAAGAGCACTTAAAGAAAATGGAGCTGAGCCAAGTGCCTTCTGTCTCTTGTCTGCTTTTATTCCTGCAAATCTGCAGAACTTATGCGATGAAGAGCAGTTAAAGAGAATGCAACTGAGCCAAGTGCCTTCTCTTTCTTCCTCACCTCTTGTCTGCTTTTATTCCTGCATTCTGCAGAATTTATTCGATGAAGAGCAGTTATAGAGAATGCAGCTGAGCTAAGTGTCTTCTCTTTCTTACTCACCTCTTGTCTGCTGTTATTCCTGCATTCTGCAGAACTTATTCGATGAAGAGCAGTTATAGAGAATGCAGCTGAGCTAAGTGTCTTCTCTTTCTTACTCACTTGTTGTTTTCATTTAGTCTTGCAGTCTGCAGAACTTGTTCAATCAAGAGCACTCCAAGTTAATTGAAGGGGATACAATCACTTAAACGAAATGTCATCTCTTTCTTATTCATCCTGCATTCTGTCTGCTCTTTACATAATTTGGCTCTTTTAAAATTAGTTCTGTGAACAGTAACGTTTAGCTTTGAAGAGATGAGAATATTGTAAATAAACCCCATTTCCTTCATATTTCGCATACTTTGATAAATGAAATTTTGTGTTTGTCTTTTCGCACGGAATTCATACTAATAATGTTATGTTTGCAAATTCATTTCGCTGAGTATGCACGCGATTATAACAATAACAAGGACAATATAATATAACTTTGTTAGTAAACAAACATACAAAATAAACACAGACATGGGTTTACTTCATTTCCATGAATACAGATTCGATTACTCAGCATTCAAGCACTTTTGCTATTATTTTTTGTATCACGACAATGACGCATATGTGGGATTCTGTTAAAAAAAGAGAAAATTTTGTATAAATTAATTATATTCATTTGTTATGATTGTTCGACTAATTGGTGTATTAATTTTAAATTAATTATTAATACAATTTTCTATTCATTTTAAAACTCTTTCATAAGAATAAATAATAAATAATTCTTTCACAATATAAATCAAATATTATGATATCACATATGATAAAAGGTATTTTATCTTTTCTCTACAGATATTGTACTGAGCTATACCTCAACTTAATTAAGTACTTTAAACCACGCTAGAGTTATTCATATCAAGACTTTTCAAAATAAGTTATTTGCATATGCAAAGTGTTCGAAAAAGTGATCCGAACCGAACCATTTTCAATAGCGTTCCTCCTTGAGCCAAGACAGGTCAGTATGCGAAAGTTCATTAAAATATTTTACAAATTGCGGCCTAAATGTTGAATAGAAGAAAACAGCTCGGCAGACAGACGAATAGCTGGACGGATAGACATACATGATCCAATATCCATCTGTCTATCTGTCGATAGGGATAGTTAAAGATGGCTCTGGTCCAAGTCCTTCTGAATGTTGCTTACAGCAGAAACACAACGTCTCTTGCACCGTAAATAGTATAGCGTTTAACAAAGCAACGTATAGCTAACATTGGAAAGTGTTTTTCGGTTTTGTTTAAAATAACAAAAAAACAAACATTTTGCTGCCTGTTTCAGGACAAAAATAAACGGTTTCGTTATTTAGTTCTAAGTACAACATGTCGCAAGCGAGTCATCTGTTATTGATTTACTGACTCCGAGAAGAAGAAGTCATCGGAAGGCGTCCGTAAGTAAAAATGGCGACAAAACGTCCGCTCATGTGCAATGGAGTCAATATATAAGAGAAAAGAAACAGAAAATTGTGAGAGTAAGTCAGGGATCTTTAAATGCATGCCTGTGCTCGCCAGGATGGCCGCTTTCGACAGTTTGACCACTCATCGGCAAGTGGACGTACGCTCGATTGCCAGCCTGGCGTTGCAAGCAAAAGGTAAAATAGTACGCTTTTGAACTGATGAAGTAGACAGCTCAGTTGGTGCTCATGTCTTTGATTTTTTTTTTTTGTTTTCAGTCTTAGAAAGTGATTTAGCGAGGTTAGAGGATGTTAGGTAACCCCACGAAACTTACACAGACTATGACCGCAATCGTAAATGGCATTGGAAAACCAATTAAGCAGAAGAAAACAAGGCGGACAGACGGACAGACAAACTTGAAGAAATTCAAAAAGTGATTCCAAATAAATCGGTATAATAAAGGTTGAATCTAGTTCAACTCCTTCCGGGTGTTGCATGCATCTGCACAAACTTAATATACGCTTGTACCACAAGTAGTGTTAGTGTTTTATGAATTGTGACATAAAATTGTTGCTGCTCAAGTTAGCTCTTTCTTACCTCTTCTTCTTACTTTAGGTGAAGATGGTAAGATTTCCTTCCGTGTATGATTACGACTCTAAAATGTTGTTGTGACGGTTCAGCTCAGTATGCGGCCGTGAAGGTGTAACCTTACAAATCATTACACAAATCTATTTATTTATTTAGATTATTACTTAGGCAATAAAAGCAAACACTTGCAATATACACAGAAACTTAGGATTATTTACATTCACACATTCACGCGCATTATATGATTACTTAATAAAGAGCAGTTTAATATATATTACGATGAGTGGATGGATAATGTAAAGAAAAAGGTAATAAATGATAACAATCATTACTGTTTTCATATAAGGAAAGCAAAAGTTAATAGTTCAAGCGGATGGAACGGTTGGTTAATAGCGAAATAGTGCCTCTACATATACCGTATGATAAGCAAACCTGATTAGAGACACAAAAACATGGATGTCCAGGACATTTCTTCAAGTGTATGAAGAGTTGGAAGATCACATTCACATTCATAACCTGGAGAACAAGTTATTGAAGTGTATTCTGGTGTTGATCTAATCAACGCAATGAATGGAGTTTTCCTGTCCTGATCTGTTGCTAAATCCCAGAGTACATTTATCTTTATTTAGAGATGTCTCCAGCTGTTTTACGTAAGTGCCTCCTGATGCCCGATTGCATACACGGAGTGAGAAAAGGCACAATTTCATGATTTGTCCTTCTTTGAACTTGCGTCGTGCTAAACAGGTCTGGGTGTTATCTTAACGCAGGCGGAGCCACGTTTACTTTTTGATCACACGCACATTCCTGAAGAACGTCTAGAACACTGTCTTTTCCGAGGACGTCATCGTACAGCATGTACCCAACTGGGCCCTAACCGTCTCAGAATCATTAGAACTTAAGTAAGTTTAATGGCCTCCATAACAGAGAAGAAAAGAGAAGAAGATCTGCCGATACTTCTCTTAGGTTTCCAAAAGAAAAATCCATTACCAGATTAGATATAATAGGCCTTAAATCCTTCTTTGCCGACTAGCAGGGCAGCATTAATAAATAGGAGTTTTAAGGTTAAAAAACAAAGCATCGCGAAAAGATTTAAAAAACTTTGGATTATGATGAATATTTTCTTCAAGACAACATGTCAAGCGACTCGAGATTCATTTTACGTCAAACCAGTTAACTTTCCTTGAGAGAATCTGCTCTTGTATCACATGGCACTTATAGCTTTTTTAGCAAATACTTGTAACACTATTATCAGTCCCTGTGTCCTATGTACGTATTCACATGAAACTATTATTTCTGAAGGTGAACTTATTTGTCCTTCATTTCTCTTTGGTATTAATATTTATTAATGCAGCTCCAAGTGGCCAGCAAACTTATTAATCCCTTTAGTAATAAATTGATGGTCATGTTGATCCCAATTTCCTATTAAAACGATTATGTTTTTTTTTTTATTTTTGCTTTTATTTTTGTTTTTTAAGGCGCTACCCATAAAGAGGAACTCTAATAAATTCTCTTCATTTGTTTTATTACCTTTTTCAACAAGTTGACTGTTTACCAAACGACAGAGGACAAATAGAGGAAAAGAAGGAAAAAGGAAGAAGAGAATTGTTATCGTTCGAATCTTTTTCATAAATCATTGATATTGGTTGTTTAGTAGCGGTTTACTGGTTTAGTGGCTGATGTGTGTGTGTGTGTGTGTGTGTGTGTGTGTTTCTCCCACATATAAAATATCGCACCTTAATATGTTGGGAGCTGAAATTAATGTCAGTTTGTAAGTGTAAATGCTATAAGTCTTTGGTTTTCACTTTCATGCTTCAATTTATTTGCTTTCTTTCTTCTTCTTCTTCTTCTACCATATATATATATATATGTTATATACTAAAGCTTGCAATAAAAAGATATTAAATACGAGGTGAGTGCAGGTATTTTGCATGCATGCGAATAATGCTTGCTCTACTCGTAAAGTGTGTTAAGTTCTCGACAATAAATTATGAAAATTTATGACTTTTGAAAATGTAAGATAAAAAAAAAAATATCAAAAAAACCAAAAAAATAAAAAAATGGAGAGAATAAAGTGTTAAAAACATTTAGAGGAGTGTCACGAAAGACAGATAGATATAAAGAACATGTAAAGTCTTTGAATCCCTAGATAAAGTTAACTATATATGCATTCATTATTTAAATGTAGACAAATAAGCTTCAGCTATGCTAAAGCTATTAACAAAAAAATTTTCATTTATTTCTTCCAACTTCTTTCTACCCGAAAATCAGCAAGAAAAACTTATGAAGGAAATCAAATATATTCGCTTCTCACTCCCCCCTCTGCTCATTCGCTTTCATTGCTGTTTTGCTTTGTGAAACTTTTACAATCTTAAACTATTTGTGCTTAATGTCAAAAAATTTAATAAACGCACTTATGCGTTTCAATGTGCAAGTCGACGTATATGCGACGTGTATGCGTTAATTTCATTTGCTGCAAAATGAAAAAAATAAAAAACGCTTTAACATGGATTTATATGAAAAATTGTAAAAGATGTGTCAAAAAATTGCGATTTAGTGAATGTGCCCAACATTTGTATCACAAAACCTCAGCAGCAGCACATTAACACATTACTACAAACTACTGACTATACATATATATATATATATATATATGTATATATATATATAAACTATATATAGGAAGCAAATGCTTAACAGCAGCCTGCAGACGCCCAAGTTGCCACAGACTTACACATTAAGTTGAAACGAAAGGAACTTTATTTATAACCATTTTAGAAATGCACGTCTTTCTGGAATGTGTGTGCGGGTGTATGTATATTTGTTTCTCTATTTGCAACCTTATTGTACCACTAGTCATGATTATGTCGACTGCTACATCAGCGCCCGTCAACAGGGTTTATTTTATACGAGTACATGTGCTGATGGCTTTTGTATTTGTGTATTATGTATATATGTAAGCGAATGTTTTTCTATCCACATCCCAAAGGCATTTTTTGTAACATTCTTTCTTCTTTACTTCAATATTTCTTCAAAGACCCAAGTAATCATTTATATAACATAATAGTAATAATGATAATAATAATAATAATAGTAATAGTTGTGCCTTTAGTCTGTGAGTTCATAGATATGAATGTGATATGAAAAAGTAGTAGTAGTAGAATGAAAAAAAAAAGTAACGAATTAAATCAATTCTTCTTAGCTTCAATTCGATAATCATTAAATAGTTCATCTAAAGACTACCTAATCTAATAAGTAAGTTTTACCATAAAAAAAAAAAATAAAAAAATAAAAAAATTATGAAAGATTTTTTTTTTTCAAACTCTTAAAGCGAAACCTGAACGTATACATGGATTGCATTCAAAATTTCATAATTAAGGTAAAGTCATTCAATAAGTTTCTCGTCATGCGGGTATAAAAAGTTAATTAATCTTTTAACGACTTATGAATGTAGCAAACATTGTACACCTAATTCTCTTTTTACACGATAGATACGTTCTCAAAAAATACGTGTAAAAAAAATCGTGTAAAAAGAGAATTAGGTGTAAACTATATTAAAAAGTGCTTGTTAGAGTTCACTTAATTTATTTCGTGCTTACACATTGTAATTCATTAAGTATTTTATAAAAAATAACTTCTACTTTGGAAAAAGGGAATTATATCTGAAATTCATAAACATAAAATCGTGTTAAAACAAAATAATTCGTGTAAAAAAAGAATTTTTTTTCTTTTGAACTAGTATTAAATCAAATTCGCATAAAAAAAATTCGTGTAAAAAAAGAATTGGGTGTAATTACAAATTATTTCTATAGAAATCATAAAATAGAATTTACGAAGGCTTACGAGGTGCTTTTAAATTTTAATTAATTAATTAATAATTTGAAAGACTGCTCCTTTGACATCTCGCTGTCTATGCAAAAGAAAGAGGATTCCTCTAATAACGTCTTCAGAAATCTAATAGCTGAAAAAACCCAAGTACTGGAGAGTACCGGTTGGAATATTTTATACACAGACGGCTCAAAATCTTCTAGTTTGCCTCCTGCCAGTGCCGTGGTAGATGCTTCAGGACAGGTTCTTCTCAATCACATATTTCACGAAAGTACTTCAACTTTCACAGCCGAAGCCAGAGCTATCCTTCACGCTGCGAACCTTGCCCTTAAAAACAAACTGAAAACCGTCATTATTACAGTGACAGTTTGTCTGTATTACAAGCTATTCGGAATCCTTCGACTTCGTGATGGGGCATCATCAACAAATTAAGGAATATAATTACAACACCCGGCGGAAAAATTAAAATGTTATGGGTTCCTAGACATATCGGTTTATTGGGAAATGAGCAGGGTGATCGAGCGGCGAAGTCTGCTGCTTCTGCACCTCTAATTACGGATGATGGCATGGAAAAGTTGGATCTTCAAAGATACATTGGAGGAAAAGTTAAACAGAAAATTACTGAAGGAAATCTACAATACCATCATCAACATTACTCTTCTATTAACCCTCATTTATCCAACAAATGTCGAGGAAATCAAGATCCAAACATTTTCGAGAATTTGCCTTGGTCATGCAATTGCAACTCACCAATGGATCTTAAAGAAGTCTTCCTCCCCAATCTGCAGTTGTGGACAAATTCTTACTCTAAAGCACATTCTCTGTGACTGCCTTATCTCTTCCTTGACTAGAAGTATTGCATTTGGAACGATTAACCCGTTGGACATTCTAAAATCAACTTCAGAGCAGAATATCAATTCAATATATTATTTCATCAGAACTACTAGGCTTAATATCTAACGTACATTTCTATAAATTAGGGCCGATAGCCTGTGTTGCTAGTGCTCAATGTCTTTTTGTTTAGTCTAAGAATTTATTTCATTAGTCTAAAATTATAATAATAATAATAATAATAATAAATTTTAATTAAGAAATAAAAAAGAGAGGAATTTTAATTTTTATAGATATTTATTACCCCATTTAGAACACAGCAACAAAATGCCTTCGCGCAAAACTGCTGGTCGTTGTGATGGTTTTGTGGAAAAGGAAGATTTGCACGATATGCTTGCTTCGTTGGATAAAAATCCTACCGATGATTATTTCGAACAGATGATGAATGAAGCGCCCGGTCCAATTAACTTCACAATGTTTTTGACATTGTTCGGTGAACGTTTGCAGGGCACTGATCCCGAAGACGTTTTATTAAAAATGCCTTTGGCTGTTTTGACGAAGAAAATACTGCCGTCATACCGGAAGATCGTTAAAGAGAATTACTGACCACAATGGGCGATTGTTTCACTGACGCAGACGTTGACGAAATGTATCGAGAGGCGTCTATTAAAAATGGTTTATTCGATTACATTGAATTCGCCAGAATTCTTAAGCATCGTGCCAAAGACAAGGATGAGCAATAAAATTGACTTCTATTGATCTGCATGGGTAACCGACGTTCCCTCCTCCATAAAATGGGGGTATATATCCAATAAGCAACCAATATTGTATTCTTCTTCTTCTCACTTGATTTAATCATAATAACATTTCTACTGTAATACGCAGACTGTTGGCATCTCTTACATGCGGAAGGCTTCGAATGTGACGATCTGCCAGATGCCTATGCCGCAGTTCACGACAAGTTTTATTTAATTCATAACCTAAGCCAGAGCTATCCTGGCTTATAAAAACGCCCTCAAAACAGTTATTATCACGTATAGCCTATCTGTGCGAAAAGCTCTCCCGAATCCCTCGACTTCGAGCTGTAGGTAGCATAATTAAACGCACTAAGCAATATCATCACAACGTGAGGTGATAAAATTAAAACCCCTTGTATGCCTAATCACATCGGTTTAGCGGTAGATGAGCTAAAACTAATCGAACGGTCAAGTCTGCTGCCTCTGGAACTCTAATTATGGAAGAAGGGTTAAAGAGAAATTTGGGTAAGCAACTCTACATTACTATTGGCCTCTTAACTCTTGTCTTGTTTCTCCATTGTATCCAACAAATATCGACGAAATCAAGATCAAGAAACATATGCGAGAATTCACCTTGGAGCCTAAAGAAGTCTTCCTCTTCCAATCTGGAATTATGGGCAAATTCTTACAATAGAGCAGCTACCTTATGACTGCCCAAAACTTTGCCTTTATCGGAAGAATCCCAGAGCATCGTGGAGTAAGTAATCCTATGGGCATTTTGCAATCACCTACAAAAGGCAATATCAGTTCAACGTATTACTACAAAGCAATAATGGGCTCAATATTTAATTTTCTTTTCAAAAACAAGTTTCGATAGGCTATGTTCCTATGTTCCTATGTATCGAATTCTGTGGCTGAATGTTAACTTACTGTCCGGTCAGATCGATTCGTTGCCGCTAACTTTGAGATCTTTTGATGACTCTTTCCCTGTTCTCAAGAGAACATTGATCTTATTCTTGAACACTTGAATTCACTCGATACCGGCAGTTAACGCTAACTAAGTTTGGCAACTATTTGATTAATCTTTAGTTCGTTCCATGACACTTTACAGCTGCGAGTTTAAATAAATAAATAAATAAAATAAATTAATAATAAATATATATCTTTGAAATGACACTGAATGAGCTTGTTGTTATTTAACCGGAATGTTTGCATTTACAACGTAACCTGCAGTTCCAGACATTTCCACAATTTCCAAACTAAATACACACAAACACTACTTTCTCTACGTATAATCTTAAATTTCATAATAATATCTCGGAAAATTCGTTATAAATGAACGGACGGACAGACGGATATATGAACGGACATGCTTAAATTGATTAAAAATCATTTTCTGAAATGATTCTAAAACGGTCGGTATAATAAAAGGTGGTTGTACCTTTTAATATTACTCAGTGGATGTCCTCTATTAGAAGTGTGCAAAGAGAAAGTTGCAGGGAGGTTGCGAGCTCTAGCGTGGTCATTGCATGCCCTATTGGGGAATGTTATGCTTTTATAAGCTGAGCACCTACTATAGCTACGACGAAAGTGCCCTCTACCGCGCTTGACATTTAAGTCCACCAATACTGACTTGGTGGTCGCGATTCTCACTTGCTCGGCTACCCATGTGCCTTTCTGGCTTCTGGGGAAGGCAGTTGTGTACATCCACATAAAATTAATGTGCTCTGTACCGCATGTAGTTGTAGGGCATAAAAAGACAGCGCTATACATCATGTCGCCTCTCAAAAACATTCCGTAGAACAGAAGGAAGGGAATCTAACTCGGGATAAAAAAGCGAACACGTTTAACATGCCACAACACATACATTATGCTACACATCAACCCTTTGCACATTGTCATCTCTTATGGATTTTCATTTGTCTTATTATCATCTTATTTCTGCTTGAAACAAACAACAACAAAACGTTCGTTACCTTAAGAATGGCTTCCTTCGCTTTACGGATGTAAGCATAATGTGTTTTCAGAATGATAAAACAAGGATGTAACCAAGTTTTTTTAAAAAGTAAGAAAAAAAGTTCACTTTCAGTGTTAATCTACATGAAATTTTAAATCGAATTAACTGAACTTTTGTGCTATAAAATTTTTAACATTTGTTCAGTAAACGATTCAAAAATAACCAGGAACTGTCAACAATAGCTTAATAGCCTAAATGGGCTGAAATAAGTTGAAGAAGCCTACAAGTCTATGCAAAACTTAACGTCACGCTGCTGGATGGCACTAAGGACGGATAGAGCGCCACTCCTGGTACATTTGGCAACATTTTCGAACCAAACAGAACGTCGTTATGTATGGAGTGATCGTAAAAGTGGTCCAATCTAATCCATTTTTAATAGGATCAGCTCTTCACCTTTAACGTTTCAACTTAACACAATCTTTCGAAAATATTTCGAAAATTCCTATTGAAAGTTGAATATAAACTTAGATGGACAAAGATCGGACAGGCAGATGCAATAGTGACCTTTACCAGCGTTCCATATGTTTCTACTTTCAAGTTCAACATCTTATTCCCCTCTTTTCTCTCTCCATACCCACAATCGTTCCTGACCGCCACCGTGTCCACGCATACAGGAGACATCCACTTAAAGACGTCGGCTTAAATCGATTTAGAAAATCATTATAAACCGATTGCTATACTGAAGATGAGTCGGGCTCACGTGGAGAGCCGTTAATCCTTAAAGGGTCCTACAATACAATAGGTTTTAATGGATTTCAGGAGAATTAAAAGTCGAATTTTGAACAATACTGTCTTGCCACGAATTCCTTTAAAAAAAGGGACTGACTTAAAAATTCATTCTATTAGATCGCTTTTTAACATAAATTTCGAAAATTTGCGCGGAATCTATTCGAGCGAATAGGCGTTCGTCTGTTTCCATTAAACCATAAAAAAATATATATTGACTCAACTGCACTATTGTTCTCCAACTTTCTTATATTGTTTTTCTATCTAACATTTTTATACCCATTTTTTTTCACGCGACGGGTAAGAAGTAATCATGCTTTAACCAGGTACTAGGCAGCGGTTGATACACATTAGACCAATATCTACAGAACATTTTGTAGTTTATCGATAAAATTACTCGACTTTTAAGAAGTGGCTTGAAATTGGATTTTGTTCACTTTCAGATTAAGAATAAATACAAGGCTTCAGGTTTGAAACTTCCATCACATACTTAAACGGGTTTGAGTACGTAGACCTAACGTGGTAAGTTAAAGCGGAGCCTATATTTGGTGAGAAGATATATGTTTACCGTCGTGTGCGCGGCGGAAGAAAAGTCTTTAGCGTTAATTAACAGTAAGCTGACTAAAGTCCATCAAACAGGTAAACAGACTTGATTACGTAGACCTAAAAATGCCAGGTTGATCCAAAAGTGTTGCCTACATTTAATTAGGCCATAATAAAACTACATCGTTGCATATGTATGCGCTTGAGGAGGGTTATCTTTAATTGGCAGTAAACTGATTAAAATCCATCAGACAGGTAAACAGACTTGATTACGTAGACCTACAGTGCCAGATTAATCCAAAAATGTTGTCTATTTTTGGTCACCGATTATAAAAATTATATCATTGCATACATATGGACTTGAAGAGAAAAGACATTATCATTAATTGGCAGTAAACCGATTAAAATTCATCGTACAATTAAGCGGAGTTAACTAAATAGATCTAAAATGGTAGGTTGATCGAAAAGTGTTGCCTATTTTTGTTAGGGAGTTATAAAACTATACTATACGTTCCATATGTATGAACTTGACTTGAGAAAAGACAGTATCATTAATTGGCAGTAGATATATAAGAAAAACCAAAAAAACCTTAAAATTTAAAATAACTTTATTTGAAAAAACTGCGGACATTTTGTATCGCAATAATTTTTTTCTGTGGTGCACTTGGAACGAAGTTAGTTTGAAATTTGATATGCGGGCATATGACGAAAATTGAGATAAAAGTTTGTTGCATAAATAGTAGAACTTGATGAATACGCGACACAGTACAACTTCGTTAAACTAACTTGGAATCTTCGCTTTAGTTAACTTGAGCAAAGTTTTAACGCAAGTGATTGCCTAAGAGTGACTTCTTCTTTGGCCTCCTTTATGCAATTGAATGAAATAAATTTTACGTCTCTCGGAGGGAAAATGTACAAAGTAATCGTTCAAAGCGGACTTTGACTCTAAAAACTACAATAATAAGAACAAGAGTTCCAAGCACAAGAAAAATAAAAACCTACTTTCAAGTATTTTCTCTTTGCCTACATTTAGGCCTAAAGAGGTTATATCTTCGACAAAGAGCACTAAGAGTAAATAAATCAGGAAATTGAAGTGATCGCACTACCGTTACTATTTAGAAATGAAAAACGCTAAAAGAAGGAAACTTCCTTTTGGAATAATTCAACTTAACGTAAGCTGTTCAAACTTCTTTAGATAAGAACATTTACAACACTAATTTAAATTTGCTTATGACAATATACATATCATATTAAAAGCATCATCATCTTCGTCATAAGTAACATAAATAACATTCAATTAGGAAATCAGATTGAAAAGATGAATGGGATGCATTTTTTTGTAAAAATAACGAACACATTAAAAAGATTTTAAAATAATTTTTACATTTTTATCAACAAACTAAATGGAATATCCATCAAACTTGCAAAGCTGTCAGATATCTTTGCCAAATAAAATGAAAGCTTGCAAAAAGCGATGCAAAGTTTATTACAACCCTGTTAAAAAACCAATATTTAGCTTTAGCAATAAGCTTTTTTTATATGAGGTTGTTCTTGTAAAGCTTGTACCGTGCATGGTTGTTGTTGCAAAATTCTAAGTTTTGTTTACATTTCTTACTTACTTTCCCTTTTACCGAATAAACGTACTTCTTATTTCACTTTTTAACAAATTTCCCTTTTGTTTAGAATGGAGAGAGCACAGAGTTGTTTTCAATGCAAAAGGAGGTACAGCGAATTCAGGGAGGTACAGCGAATTCAAAAAGAGGTACAACGAATTCAAAAAGAGGTACAGAGAATTCAAAAGAAAACATGTGAAAAATTGCAAATGCAAATCCTCAGCACACAGTGAGCTTTATTAACTGTTTAAATTTTAAATTGAAATCTGTGCTTATGGAAAAAAACTTTAAACAAATGAAAGATTTTTACATAACACTCTAAGAATTTCTAAAAATTGCGGGCACTTTTCATCAGTCAAGATTGGGAGCACTTTTCATCTGTCAAAAACTCTCTGAGAATTTCTAAAAATTGCGGGCACTTTGCATCAGTCAAAAACTCTCTGAGAATTTCTAAAAATACTGTTTGCCTTGCACGTGCTATTTATTGTTTAGAGCAAAATAAATTTTACGCTCAGAAATTGAATTTCGTATTCTCAGTATTTGTTCAGGGCATCCTTAAGAAATGTATGGCAAAGTAAATTTTACGCTCAGAAATTGAATTTTATATTCTCAGGATTCTTTGTCTCTTGCTTTTGTGTGTGGTTGTTATTGCATGTGTATTTCTTGATCACAATTTATGCAAGTTTTCCGTTTGTAGATGGTATTTTGTTTGCTTCTTTAGAATCCTTTAGAATTGTTGCTACTTGATTTATTTATCATTATTTTCATGTATATAACAACTGTTGATATTATTACGATTATTATTATCAATATTATTATTATTATTATTATTATTATTATTATTATTATTATTATTATTATTATTATTATTATTAATCTTTAAAATCATTACTAATGAAAATATAATACGTATAGAGCTTTTTTAATATAAATTAAATTAAATTATGGTTATAAGAGGAGAGAGAAAGAGAAATTTCTTTTGCAAAACAAGACTACAGGACTAAATAAAGTGATAATAAGTTAATTCAATTTATTTTCCTTTTTTTTTTTTTTTTCTAAACAAAAAAATCTTGAAAGAATGAGTTCAACCCGAAGATCAAATCGAATATTACCGAAGATAATGGAAACAGTTTTAACGAATTGCAAGAAGATTTTATCCCTCTGTTGTTGATTTTGATAAATGAAACGGACAAAAGCCATTATTGCGAGAATTCGAGTTTCAATGTAAAACAAAAGACTACATGCACGAAAAGGATAGCCAAAGCAACGATTAGGTCGGAAATACAACTGGTTTTAGTTTCATCGTTCATATAAACTCGTATTGAAGATTTCTCTACTTTATGTTCACCGAATGCTTTAGTAAATTTCAGCTTCCGGAAATAACTAATCCCATATCCTAACATCGTGAAGTCAGCTACAGAACACAATACCAATGCAATATATTACTTTATTATCACTACTAAGCTATGGAATTGACTTTTTGAAAAAAGAGCCGATAGCTTATGTTGCAGAAGGACTTGAGAGAGGCCCAACTTTCATTGCACCGAGTTAGTTTTTGCATCGATCTAAGCTTGTCCGTCCATCTGACCGTCTGTTCGTGTTGTTTGCTTGCGTTCAGGAAGTGAATTAGTCGGATTTTTTTTTCTAGTGTACATCAATCACTAAGGGAATTTCTTCTATTCGTGAAACACGGTGACTTTTACAAAGAAGGATAACGAAATAAGGACGTGCGGTGACCAAACCCTAGTATATGCGTATGTCTTCACTCGATAAACCTTATCGACTGAGCACTCACTGCAACTGCGACCAAGTAAAAATTTAACGCCCGTGAGATTTGAAAATGTGGACGCTGGGTTGATAGTCGTAGATCTTACTTACTCCGCTGCTTAGGCGAATAAATTTTTAAGATATTTTGATAAAATTTGGTATTGCAACTAAAATCAGTTTTATTTTTATAAGAAATAAACGCAAGAAGTTGTATTGAAACTTATGTTGCTAGTGCTCAGTTGTTTGTGCCCTACACCACTCGTAGTGCAGAGGTATGTTTGGGCGTATGTGAACGGTATAAAATGGTAATAAATTCTAACTTAAATATGTTATCTGAAATCAATGTTTTTTTTTTCGGTGACAAGAAGACCGATAAGACAGATGTAACAAAGTGTGCCGACCCTGTGGCATAGTGTTTGAGAACTACGCCTCTCCGTTGTGTCCTTTTTCACAGGGACCAGCTTCATATGAGTTTGTTTTTTTTGTTTTTTTGAAAATTTCTAACAAATCACGCAAATCCTTTTGCGTCACATCGTTGTTTGTAGACATTGCGGTAATGCATTCACACATTTGTTTGCACAACGCGAAAGGAAAAGGAATGAGAGTTTACTCTGAGTAAATTTTCTTCTGACTTTAATTAATTACACAAATGCTTATTAAATAATTTCGCTCCTTTTTTTTTTTATGTTTATTTTTATTGCGATTTATTTTTTTAATTTTTTTTGTTTTCTGTTCTCCATTTGTATTATTGTAAGGAGGAAAACGCCTTTTTATATCGATCGGTGTGTGTGTACACAATCTAAGTGATGCGCATGCATGTTTTGAAATGTTTTTTTTTGGCAAAAAAGACGAAATCTTTTCAATTCAGCACCGTCGACCATACATATATTTACATACACACACATCTAACTAGTTCCTGTAATAAATCAGTCACTTGAACGGTTGTAGACTTAAAGCGAAAAATTTATGAAAAAATTACAAGATATTCAACGAAGGATTAAATTAAATTGATTCAACAATAGTTCAACTGGACAGAAGATAGGCAACCAAGTTCCATAATAACGAAATGAAACGTATAATGATATCTCGTGTTTGTGTAACTTGTGTGATTTATTTGTTAATGGCTGCTGTTGTCGTGGAATGCGACGAAAAGAATATTAATAAACTGCTCAACAATCAGGTCATTGTTAGTCGTCAAATAATGTGTGTTCTAGAAAAAAGTCCTTGTGATCAATTGGGACGACAGCTAAAAGGTAAACGCATTCATTTACTTAAGATAAATGAATTCTTTTGTTTTTTAATCTTTTTCTTTGCCTTTTTTGTTTTGTTTTTCTTTTTTTTTTTTTTTTTCTTTAAATCTCTCTATCTCTCTCTCTCGCTTTATTTTAGCTGCTTTACCCGAGGTTATCGTACGCAATTGCCGTAATTGTTCACCACAACAGGCTCAAAATGCACAAAAATTAACAACATTCCTGCAAACAAAATATCCTGATGTCTGGGCGATGCTCCTAAGAAAGTACAAAACTTAAACTATATATTGTAATACGTCTCCTTAACGTCTCGTATGAGAAATTTTTCAGGTTACATCTCGTCAAAATATTTTAAGAAACAATTTATTAAACGTAACAAACACAATTATCTTTAATGCAATAACTCTTGAATAAGTTATTTTTTTAAAAAATGTGCACCATAAGCAAGATTTTTCAAAAATTTTCCAAACTATTCTTCAACTTTTGTTTCTTTTCTTTAGCGTTTAATACAATTCGCTAATTAAATATTTTTGAAATTACTTACGATTAATAATAAAAAAAAAAAAAAAAAATTATTCTTATGTGTGTGATTAGTGTATTGCATTGCAATTAGCTTTTACCTTAAGACTTAATAAAATCGAAATATGTGTGTAAACAAGCGATAATAAGAAAAAAAAAAATTATTTTAAATAAACTAATTCCGATTCTATAAAACGTCTTTGCATCACTTTTCTTTCTAAATTTCCGGCTACCGAATCCTGATGCTAAGCAAAGCAATTGCACTCTTAATCCTTTTCATTGATTTGGTTGGAAATAAAAAGTTGTTTTATATAATAAGAGGAATCACTTATTTTTAAAACTCAATCGATCCCTTTCGCGGTAAAGCCGACGATCTATTAGCCTTCATTTGCGGTACCATCTTATTTTTGATTGCTAAGATCTGACAAAACAATCTCTAGTTTACGTGTTGTGTTGCGTTGTGTGTGTGTGTATGTGTCACAGTATAAGACTGTAGGGGTAGACTGAAATCGCAACCGTTACAACAAGTGAAAACGCTATAATGGACGACTGCCCAGTATTTTCCAAGGCATCTGTAAAATTGGTTTAGTACATTGATCCAGAAGAAGTTCCGCTTTGAAATCCAAAAAAAAAAACATATTACTCTCGCACAACCAAGTAAAATATCCTACGGAAGACTACGATCTATCGTTAAAGAATCAATTCCTCCCTACAGTTATTCGCGCAAAGACTTTCCCAAATGAGATGTCATATCAAAAACGCATGAAAAAAATTGTCCGATTCAAATCATTCTCCTAACAGCGTTCGTCCCTGAACCAAAACATCTCGGTGTACCAAATTTCATCAAAATATCTCAAACCTATAGGTTGAACATAAGAAAACAAGATGAACAGACGGATAGACAGACTAGCGTTTAAAAGATCGATTCACACTCGCTTTCTGAATCGCTTTCGGAGCCAAGGGGTATGATAAACGGTGTTTCTGTCTCAACCCTCTCTGGGTATTGCATACATTCGCGCAAACTTCACACACACACACACAAGTTCTCACTAAATTTTAACGAATGAAACCCGTTTATAGTTCAAGTCCTTCCTCAAAATATGAAATATACGTTCTGTTAAGAGATCGTCTTGTCATTGCATTCACGGCAAGTCAATTGCTTGCCATTCGGCGTACAAAATGAATCATTTGTATAGAGTGCAGCCCGTAGTACAAGCGTACGATTTAAACTCGCAATACTTATTGCCGAACATGATCGAGAACAAGTGGGAAAGAAAAGTTTTGGAAACAATCGAAATAAGTACCCATATGTAGCTAAGCCGCAAGCCATAGCATCCAAGAATTAATTTACTAAATAAAACTTATTGCAGACACAGAAATACGACTATTATCCATTTTAAAAAGGTAAGAATGGCTGACCTCCTTCCGCCTACTGATACCATCAATATATTATACAGTAAGTTTACTATTCTGTAAAAATTGCTTCAAAGCTGATCGTGTTTTCAAACAACCTAATATTAATTACCGTTAAAATCTGTTAGTTAATTTTATTTAAACGTGGCAACTCTGTTCAAAAGAAACTCTCTCTCACTTTCTCTTTCACTTTTCCATCAATTCTCAAGAACATATGTTTTATACGATTTTTGTTCAATTTCGTAAAATTGAAAATAACAACTCAAGAAAAAAAATAATAATAATAATATGACAAATTCATTTAAAATGTTAAAATAGTAAAGAGACAATAGAAACTTATTAGCATTAAGTTAATAAATTTGTAGTAATTCTTAGCGCTTATATTATAGTGTTATTAGCTCCAAATGTATGCCGGATAAGGTATAAAAATCTGTGGCTATTCTTTTGCATTGACTTTGGCACAGAAATCCTTGAAATTGTTGTTGCTTTGGCCCTCATCGAAAAATCTTAGTCTTAGTAGAGGAATCAAAGAAAACACACGCTATGAAATTAGACGATATTGTGTCTTGGTAAGTAATAGGAGAAAAAAAAAAAAGGAATTCTGAAGCTGAATGAAATTATATCCTAAGGTATCAGAAAAAGATTGGCACCTATGACAAGGAACCATGGGAGAAAACGGTTGAAGAGAAGATACTTGATGGCTTTAGCAGTGTGACTTTAAAAACGGCAAAATTAAAAACTGAATTAATCGATGTGGATTTAGTTAGAGGTATGTGTTTTTTCATTTATAAAAACAACAACAAAAATAAATGAATTTTACATTCTATTAAAAATAGGTTCTACCTTTCCGAAAGCAAAACCTAAACAATCTCTATTAACTGTGATATATTTGGCTATATTACGTTACCTGTTTCTACCTTTATATGCTCAGTGGTGGGTACGTCAGACCTCGCCCAACACCTTTGCTTTACTTCTCTTTCTCTACATAACGCAAATGATTAATTGGGCTGTCTATACGTTCAATGTGAATCGTTTGGACCAATATTCTTCAGTGCCATCCCCAACAATACCAACGACGACGACTACAGCAAATAATTATAGTAAATTATTTTTGAAACATGCATCACCATCTACTGAAGCAAATACTCATACTACGGAAGTGAGTAAGAAATGTTTTTGGTTTGTTTGCTTACAAGCAAATATTGCTATGGTAAGGGAAGGGCTACAGGCTGAAGTAATTATAGTAGTTCGAAGTACGCATAAAAAGAGCCATTAATTTTGCACACACCGACACACACTGGTGTCAATGAAGATTCCTACCTTCTGTTTTCATAACAAAAAACAAACACATATTGTGCGTATTTGCGTGTCCAAATATAGTCGTGTTCGTCCGTTGATCGTCCGCTAATATTTGATAGGGAAATCTGACTAATGCGAGTAAATTCGAGGGCAAAAACAATCATGCATGATCTAAACATAGGAAACCACCAATACGCACAGAAGTTCTTAGTCTGTAAATGCAAATGTCGACCGGACAACAGACATCCACACAACTAATATTTAAAATCCCCCCGGAAATGGATATAACTTAATTACTTGCTCATTTTTCTTATTCATTTATAAATAATGTTTTTTTATTTCAAGCATATTGTGTCCATATCGGAGCTCTTAATACCGATGGCTTTAAGTTTTTTACTGAGTTTGATTCACTCACAAATAGTGGCAACCAACATAGCCCAAAGCGGCTCTAAATGTTCAAAACGGCGTCGTTTTTCAAATGCAAGTCAAAATGGTCGTACGTCCAAAGACGTGGGCTTACGAAGGCGTAAAAAATTAGTAAAGTAAGAACCATAAAATAAGGATAATATTAGCAAGAAAACATTATTAAATGAAGGCTAATCCTAAAGATTACGTAGTCAGGACGTAGGAGACAATCTGCCTTCTCAATTATCTAATCAACGTAAAACTTTGCCGGGTAAAAAGTACTGCAATGATGTGAAAAACATTCACATATCACAGCCTAATCTTAGACAAAAGGAAAATGTATCCTCGATCATAAGACACAACGCTTGCACTACCGCGCAACCAACGCCTTCTGCAACACAAAATTTGGCAAAACAACTTCAATTAGATCTCACTCACAACGACAATGGAGACGATACGGAATGCCAGCTGAGAAGAGTTAATTGGCGCTCACCCATACATAAATGTGCGAGCATAAATAGCATTGTAATTGACACGCAAGAAAAGCAGCAACAAACTTCACCGCAATCCATTTCCACCACTAGTAGTATGGGTGAAAACGCCAGCGTATCGTCAAGTAGTAATTCTTCACCTTCGAAAGCAGTGCATATTGATTTATGTGTACAGGAATTTTACGATGATCTTATCAATCGGACAACTAGCAATGATCGCATTGACCACGTAAACGCAGCAGAAAATCATAATCGCGTGAGTGCAGGCACTCAAAGACGCGGTGCCATAGGTGAAGACGACGGTTTCGAAAGTTTAAACGGCAAAAGCTCAAGTGGTGAAGAAACTAACAATGTGCCAAATTCAAATTTAAATCAAATTAATTTGCACTCTCAAAAAGTTGAGGAAGTGAATGAGGTATAAACTCCCGTGTTGGAATGAAGAAAGTCTTTCCCTAATATGTATATTACAGAATTCCTCAGGTTCATTCTATCGCCGGAAAGTCTATCATGTCCCTGGTTCATTGAAACTGACGCGTTCTCAAGAGGTTAGCAGTGAAGAAACTGAAGAAGGAGGTGATGAGGGTGATCTAATATCAAGCCCAGCCACGCCTGCTAATACCAATTATAATGAATGCACTACGTCGGCTACCGAATGGCTGGGCATAACAACAAATAGTAAGTTTAATCCTTTTTTTCACATCATGCAATTTTGTTAATTAATTAATTTATCAGATATTAGTAGCCATTAAAAAGTACGGATCGGTCGCTTTTTTCAACTTCATATTTATTGTATACATTTGCATGCAGTCTGGTCATATGCTCTTTAGCATTATTTTTTATTGTACATCTCGATTTCGACAAAACAATGTTTTCGATAATATGGGGCATTTCGTCAAGCTTTTGCAATATGGGTAAAACATTCTCCATCTTGCTTTAAGATATTTCATAAATTTTAATCAATATTCCGGATCGGATCGGATCACAACACTTTGTCGACCTGTACAGCGTATATTAAGTTGGTGCGGGCGTACGTAACACGCAGACGGACTTAAGACGGGCCCACCTTTTTTTATAGCGACCGATTCAGAATCACAATATGAATTGATTTAAGCCTGTCTGTCCGTCTGATGTCTGTCGATGTAAATTTGTGCTCAAGCTGTGTCACAATTTTTGGGATATTTCGATGAAATTTGGTACAACGACGTATTTTGACACAAGGATGAATTTTCCAAATTTCTCCGCAAAAGTGATTAAGTAATAGTCGATATTCCATATTGGCATGAAAACTTTTTGAACTCCTCCCCATATAATGAAGTTCGTACGACAAAAAGTTATAATTTTTAATGCTTCACAATGAAAATTATACTATAAAAATAATTTAACATAAAAAAATTAGCTGCACCAAATTTGCACCATCTCGGCCTATTTTTTGGATCCTATTAGAGCAGAAAAGTCCAAGTTTTAATAAGTGGTGATGAAAATTGACCCATAATAGTAAATGCATGCAAAAGTGAACTCTGCAAAATTTGGAGCACCTACACGCCTATTTTTGTATTCTGCCCTTTGTAAAGATTAAACTTGTACTACATCAGATTGCGTTTTGGGCCCGCTTCGCCATAAATACGCACATGAAAAGTATGCCTTTACATAGAAACAAGATATACTTTTTGTGTTTTATAACAAAAATAAGGTGTAGCGTATTCAATCGTCGGCCTTGCCCGACTATAATGTTCTTACTTATTCTTTATTTGTTTATATATTGAAATCTAATGTTATTCCATTTAATTATTTATCATTATACAGGTGAAGAATGTAGTTACAGTTCAGATTTGGATAATTCGGATAATTACAAAGGCAACTTAGATGATTATGGTTGTGATTCAGATTTTACACCAGCTACAATATTAAACCTTCATGGTGCAAGTGATCGAAGTACGTAAAAAACAAAAAAAAACAAAAAAAAATAATCTTTTAATTGGTGTGGATATACATATATATATAATTATTTAGTCAGTTGCACCATTTGGGATCAACATGACATCAAGAAAGCTCAAATGTCAGTTTTAGAGATATCATCATGCATTATAGACAGCGTGGAATCAATGACAGAGACGAACGATTACGTTTACATAGGAATATTCTTTTCGATACTGCTTTCAATGATACCGTGTTTTTGCCGATTGTGTGAGGTGAGTTCAAGAGAAACACGTAAAAGAATTAATTCACAAATCGTATAATAGCAAAGCATATAATTAAATTTTTCAATTATGGTTATTGGAAATTGAAAGTATGTAAAACTAGAGATGGAACATATTCTTGGATATATAAGAACAAGGAAGCTATCTCCCTCTTCTCTTCTTCAATGGCAGATGCACAAAATAATTTAAAAAAAAAAAAAAACCAAGATCTAATTGACAAAGGCGTCTTTTGCGGTTAATGATTAGATGATAAAAACATTTTTAGTTTTGCTCTGTTGATGCATTTTATATGATTCTGGTTAAAATTTTAGGTTACATTTGATAACGATAAGTCTGATGAGATCAATTATTTTGATATTCCGATGCTGTTGTGGGAGAAAGCTTCATTTTCATTCATCACCATTTTGCGATTCGCTTTTGGACAAACTCAATGGGAACGTTTGGTATTAGTTTTAGGCTTTTTACAACGTCTCTGTTTAACATTGATATTGTTCATGATCTTTGCCGTGGCAGAAAGAACATTTAAGCAAAGGTTCGTTAATGTGCATCAATTTAAAAAAAAAAAAAAATTTATATATTTTATCAATAGGTTTCTATACGCCAAGTTATTCTCACATCTGACGTCGTCGCGTCGAGCACGCAAATCAAACTTGCCACATTTTCGTTTGAATAAAGTGCGTAGCATTAAAACCTGGCTCAGCGTGCGGTCATACTTAAAGGTTTGTTTGTCGCAGTATAAGTATATTTTTTTTTAATTTCTTCTATACATTCTGTATATTCTGTAGAAACGAGGTCCACAGCGCTCGGTGGATGTCATTGTGTCGGCCGCTTTTATCCTCACTTTGTTCCTCTTGGGTTTTCTCAGCGTTGAATGGTTGAAAGATTCTGTGCAATTGCATTCTCATTTAAATCTGGAAGCGTTATTATGGTCCACTGCCATAGGATGTTATGTTTTACGTTATATGACGTTAGGCAATAAGACACATCATAAGTATCGCAGTGTTTCCGTTTTGATAACCGAGCAAATTAATTTATATCTACAGGTACACTTGAGAATCATTATTTTGTTTTTACTCCTTATAGCAACTTATTCTTATTTGTTTGTTTTTTAGATTGAAAAGAAACCGAAAAAGAAAGATGAACTTATGGTCGCGAATAGCGTTCTTAAATTGGCCGCAGATTTATTAAAAGAATTGGAAACACCTTTCAAAATATCCGGCTTAAGTGCTAATCCATACCTTTTCACAACCATTAAAGTGGTGATATTATCGGCTTTGTCAGGTGTACTAAGCGAAATGTTAGGATTTAAGTTAAAATTACACAAAATCAAAATTAAATAGTGTGTGCCTTAGCATTCATTAAATGATTGCATGGCATCACGACATTCTTTAAATCTTTATCTTAGATATTTATTGAAAAAATCAAATTAGTCATTGATTTCTTAAAAAAAAAAAAAGAGAACGAAGCAAAAATTTATTAACCTAAATAACAAATAAAAACAATAGAAATCACTACACACACAAATGCAACAAAATTGCCGTTACCTTTTGCTTCATTGAAGTTGTCTGAATTTTTCTAAAAGCTAGATTCAATTGAGGCTGGAGATATTCTTTTGTGCCAACTAAGGTTAGCAAATAGGTAACTAAAGCAATTAATACCTTCCGTTCCACCTACATGTAGTTGCAGTATAAAATAGAATTTTATTAAATAAAAACCGGTTTACGATTCGTTGGAACAATTCCAAGATTGATGCTGGAGATATTCTTTTGTGCCAACTAGATAGGTTAGCAAATAGGTAACTAAAGCAATTAATACCTTCTGTTCGTTCCATCGACATGTAGTTACAGTATAAAATAGAATTTTATAAAATAAAAACCCATTTACGATTACTTGGAATAATTCCCAGATTGATGCTGGAGCTATTCTCTTAACTTGGTGTATGGTATAATCATTTTCATGAACTTGTAGTAGTAATCGCTGGCTGCCAAATATACAAGGTATTTTAAAATTCCATGGGAGTTTACTAGCCGGGATTATTGGTAACTAGTGAATTTATGCATATTTATTATATCTGGAATAAAATTTCGATATATTAATTATTAAATCATTTTTTTTCACCTTAGATATGAAGCCAGCTAAGCACTTTGTCGACATTACGTTGAAATTTGATGGAATTTATAAGAAGCTTCGTATATATATTAAGGAGATTACTTTAAGCCTGCATATAGATGGAATTGAGAGTCAATGTATGAAATGGGATTTGGAGAGTAAACGTCCTAATTTTTTATACATAGCGGTTTAATTGAAATGGAAAGGAAAATTGTAGAAGAAATAGTCTCAATGTGTTTATTTAATTTTACTCATTCGAATGTGTGTGTTTGCTATTTGATCCCAAAAAAATAAAATTCGATGAAAAGGAAACGTTAATAAAATTAACACAAAAGCTTTATAAAAGAAAACAGTAAAACTATAGCAGGGATAGATATGTTCTCCTAAACACCCTGTACGCAATCCAAAGCTAGCGATAATAATGCAAGTAATGCTTTGATGAAATGCAATCGAATTGAAATGAACTCAACTTTCAATCCGCTACAAGATCAATACAACATTATCGCAAACTACGAAATAATTTTTCCATTTAACAAAAGTAGATTTTACCGATTGAACATCTCTACAATCAAATAAACGAACATTTCCTATAAAGTTTCAATGCCACCCACCAATTTATCGAATACGGTATGCTTTCCACGCACATGCTTTACGCCAAACCACACCTCCATTGCTACATTCAAAAAATTAATATATGGAAAGTTCGACAAAAGAATTGAATCATTAAATAAAATATTATTTTTTTAACCGAAAAGTAGGCAATCAAAAATATTTATAATTCTATTTTCCCTCTTAATATTTAAAAGTTTATATAAGTTATTCCCTAAAGTTAATAAAGTTTATTGGCCAATTTTCTCTGTTAAAGAATATTTAATTGACTAACTTTTTTCTTTACAAGAATTTCTCGATATATTTCTTCTTAGTAATTTTCATAGAAATCAATGGGTGGTGTGCGAATTTGAGAGGAGAATGTATAGAATGCAATGAGTGGTGTACGAATACTTTTTAATGAACACTAATTGCCAACAGGCCACAACACACCGCTGATGCTCCAAAAAGCTTTACTTGTTGTTTGTCTACAAGTGTGGTGGTGGTTGTGGTGCATCTGCTTGTATAACCACTATAAGCGTATGTTTATTGTTTGTTTGAAATTTTGCTTCAATTGAACTTTAAATGCAAATGATTTGCGATCACCTTCCGTAGTTAATAGTTCAATAGTGGCTTCATGAACTTAACACTATTTAAATCTTTAAAGCTTTTGAGTATCTTTAATAAAATATTTTTTTCTTATTTGGGTGAAGAACAGTCCATGAGAAAACGCGGGGAATCACCTATCTTAAGCCCTTCTGGGTGTGGCATATATACGCGTAAACTTAATTTACTGTTGTACTACTGGTGTAGGATGTAATAAGAGAATAATAATATTAAATAAGAATTAAATAATACAAAATCAAAATTAAATGGATTAAAGAATTCGAAGTTTATATACTTTGGATGCATTATAATACTTATCACTTCGTATCTCAGTGCCAACAATAATAAAAAAAATAATAAAATAATAATTTAATAATTTTAATAATTTTAAATTTGATTAACAATAAAGTTAAGGAAACAAAGAAAATCACCAATAGTATACATTATTTTAACTTATTAACATTATTTACATTCACAACGATTCTCAATTTCATTGTACAAATTCAGACTTTTTCTCAATCTCATTGTGCTTTTCACAACGATTCTCTATACTAAGCATACTTACCTTCACTCGTTTGTTCTTAATCGTAACGAGCAAAATGTATGAGTATATTATCATTATATATTTTTAAGAAAAATTTAAACAACTCTGTCTTTAATATTTCTATCATCTATCATTGTTTTGTGCAGTCGTTCCTGTCAAACGCTTTAACAGCAAAGTAAGCGACGCGGATGCAGATTTATTAAAATTTATAAATCATATTTGCCTGTGCCTAGGAATATATCATGGGGAGAAGTCTGCAAATTCCTTTGCTAGAAAGTTTTCAATGTCTGTCTATGTGGCAATATATTTCATTGTTCCCCTAGTAGAGAATAAACTTTTAACAGTTGGTAACATTTTGTAAACTTTGATTAGTTTTTTTGCTTTAAATTCGGGAGAGAAGCAAAAAAATTGTTTAATAAATTTGTAAACTTTTTTATATATACTTATAATTTTTATTAAAAAAAAAAAAAGTCAAAATATTTGTTAAATAAAAAACCAGAAAATTTTCAAAAAGGAATACTAGAGAGAGTAAAACGCAAAAAATTCTAAAAAAAAATCCAATTGATGCGCGTGCTATAAAATTGTATGTAAAGAAAATAAATAGATAAATGAAAGATTTCGCAAAATTTGCTGCAAAACAACAACAATATACCGCTAAAGAGTATTGTTATAAAAGCAAATAATTATTTAAGGAGACGTACATGTGGATAAAAGGATTCGCGTTCAATTTAGTTGTAGTGCTTCAAAGAAGTTAATGTGAACGTTAAGTGATAAAAATTGGAATGTAAATATTAATAAACAACATAAACTCTTGCAGAGCAAACAAAAACAAAAAAAAAAAAAAGCAAGATACAAAGAAGACTGTTTTCAGTCTATATATACAAATTGCAAAGCAATGACCGAGGCTGTCGATATCTCCGTTGTAGAACAGCGAGTAAATGTTTTAGAAATGGGAACAGAGAACCGGAAAACGTTACAAGAGTTTTTGATGGCTATTCGTAAAGCTGAGGACTAATACTAGGAAAAAATCGCTTGACTACAATTCGTAGTTTGATCAGGAATATTTACTAGCGTCACACCTGAAATCCAATCCAATCGACTCCGAAATAAGCGAAGCGTTAGTTCTACATTAGTTTCTTATATGATTTTCTCATTATGATGGGTACACGAGAGTCGGTGTCGGTGTCGGTTCAATGCAAACTTCGCGTTCTTGTGGTTTATTTTTGTTTTATTCTGAAGGACAAACACAATCATGTGTACATGAATTTTGCCACAGACACTCCTGTTTACATATCTCTGTCGCAAGAAGTGTTAATACTTCTTTTGTTTATGTATTTTCATTGAATTTATTATTATTTTTTTCCAATTTCTTTTGAGGTTAATTGTTGTCTTATATTATATGTAAGGATTTTCTGTTTATAACTTTGCCATTTTTTTTTTTAAACAGAAACAGAATAGAATTTAAACAAAGTACGTTTCGAAAATTTTCCAAAAATGAAATTTTCAAATTAAATATTAAAAAAATTAAAAACGAATTTATTTTATAAAAATTGACAATATATTCAATTAAACAAAAAATGGAAACAGCAAATTTGCTGGAACACGAATATTATGGTGGTAGTCGCACCTTTACCTGGCTAGCCGATCTTTCTGGTCTCTCCATTGATTTGGTAAGTCCATCAGAAAATCAAAAAAAAAAAAATCATATTATAATTAAACACATTTAAAATTCCTTTGCCGGTGATGTCATATCATTTAAATATAAACTTTCATCGCAAATCGCAACTAGATTTTATTTTTTCACGTAATTGTATGTGACTTTCTAGATATCACAACATATATATATATATATATATATATATATATATATATATATTGTCGCCCTCCTTCTCGTGCTTTGTATCATTCCTTTGTATATTGCAACGTTTATAGGTTTACATGAACAATTGACCCAGAAATCATGGTTTTTGCATTTTCGAGTGATTTATTTATTTACGTTTCTATTTATTTATTCTGATGTGCGCTACATTAGTTGACGCTTGCGAGTATAACCAACCACACCAACCTCACAAATCTCATTGATAGTCTTTAAAAAAATGTTGAGGTTTTCTTTTTTGGATTTCCCGCAAAGTTTTCGCATTCGATTATTGCATCGAAATATTTCCAACAAAAAAAAAAAAAAATTTATATTTACCTTTTGATGAAATTAAAAATTTATAAATCACAATACTTTCTAATGAATTGACCTTTTTTTTTGTATTGGCGACCTTGGAAACTAAAAACTAGGAAACCTTTATTACATTTGTAAGCTTTAAAGTTGCAAACTTTGATAGGTTAAGCAACACATTGCTAGGCTTATTTCATATAGACTTTGTGATTGATGGCCGATAGTCTTCGATTATATTTTGTAAAGATTTTATATCTAATTTGATGCAGTTCTCTAAAGAAAAAGCGCAACCTTCCAAAAGCTATTCGTCAGAATAGCACTACATCTATTGAGGAATCATTTATAATAAATTTCAGGTGGTTCGATCCGAACCGACTTTGTGCTTGAGCCAAACTACGTCGGTGCACTCAGTTTCATCAAAACATCTCAAAAATTACAGCCTGTAAATTGACCGCAAGAAAACAAGACAGGCGGTCGGACAGACAAGCTTAGATCGATTCAAAATCATTTTCGATATAATAAAAGATGGATTTATTAATTGAAGTTTCTTTTCCATATAAATTTAACATGGCCTTATATCGCAAGTGTTGTAGGGTGTAAATTTGTCTTTTTTGCCTTCTTCTAAGTTACTTTCTAATTAAATTAATTAAAATTTTTTCTTCAACGCATTATAAATTATGCGACCACTAACAGCGTAGAGGGTCTCACAAAAATGTCTAATCGACTTTGACGAGGATATGTAAAGGAGGCCATACATAACTTTACACAGTTGCAGAAATAAATTTAAGCTCAATTGATTTTCCTTAGAAAACTTGCTTTGTTTTCTTCTTTTTTTTTTATTTTTTATACTAATATATAATTTATAAAACTTATACGTTTGTATTCCCATTTGTAAATTATGTAAATTATGTCATAGGCATACCATAAAAAGAATGTAATATATTAATTCATTATACCCTACACCACGCGTTTATACAAGGGTATGTTAAGTTTGTGTGGATGTATGCAACACCCAGAAGGACCTGAGATAGATTGACCTTTTAGTATACTGATCAATTGCGAATCATTTCCTGAATTTATCTAAGCTTGTGTGTCCGTCCGTCTGACTGTCTGTCTGTCTTGTGTTCTAACTAAAGGCCTTGTTTTGAAAAGTTGATATATGGACAGCTACGAGGTGGTGTACGGTATTTGATGGTGGACCATGCCCCAGTTTAGTTGGTTATTTGTTTCGTATCAATTGAAATCATAAGCTAACCTTTTGGTTTATTAGGCGATATTCAGAAACCTAGAATATTATGTTAATTTTGTAAACTCGCCTTTCGAAGAACTACAAAATTTTTTGTTTTCAATATTTTAAAATGTTCAAGTTATTTATAAAATTTTGTTATATTCAATGAATTGAACCTTTTTTATAGCGTGACCTTTCAAAAATAATACCGAACACTTTCGCTGTGATATGCCCTGCATCACTTGTGGGTGCAAGCTTGTGCGGGTAAATGCAATAGCCAGAAGGACTTGGGACAAATCCGCCTTTTATTATGCCGATCCTCTTGTCTGTCCGTCGTGTATCGTGTTGTGTTCAATCTATAGGGAGCATTTTTGAGATAATTTGCTGAAATTTAGTACGCCGAAGATATTTTTGGAAATGGCGAATAACTGTATTAAACGAAGCCGTATATGGTGTTTAATGGTGGGCCCGGTAAGATCAAGGAAGAAAAAAACCACTTGCACTTAGTCATTAGGTAATAATGGAAACAATGATATTAACTTTGAATTTTTATCTCTTTTTTTTTGTTTTTTTGTTTATTTCTCCAAGGTCTTTATCCCATTCCCGTAATTTTTTTAATGTAAGTTGATCATAAAACAATTCTGAGAAAAAAAAAAAACGCGGTTAATATAAATATAGTACTTAAGCGTATCTGGCCTGAGACAATCACAATCTACCTATCTGCGTATGCGGTTAAATTTATTGATGTATGTGCAATACAATCTTGGGACAGACATAACGCTTTAAAAAAAGTCATAAGTTTTTTTCTTTCATTCGTAGCGAATTTACCTAAAATCACCTAGATTTACTTAAGTAATAGCATTCACTTGTGTGTTTTTTTTTTATTGGTTCAACAAGGAAACTGACCAGTTACGTCAGTTTGAACCTTTTCAATTTTCAGGATTTTTGGAGATCAGAAAATTTTTAGTTCACTACTTAAGCTATAAAATATCGACCTGCAGCGATATATTACCATAGGTTAAAATATTGCTAGAATACGACATAGGATGGGATGACAATAGGTGCGGTAGGACAGGTATGTTCTTGTGTAAGCCAAGCAAAAATAGATTTGCTTTTTAAAAGGGCATTGACGCATTTCCAGTTTGCTTTAAAAAATCAAAACGCGTATCAACAACAATAGTTTTTCTAAATACATACGTTTATGTCCTTCCCCCCCTCTCTCTCTCTCTCTCGTGCTTGTTTGCCGTTTTTTTAACGTTTTCTTTTTTTCTAAGTAAAAGAAGTATGTTACCATTGTAGTTGGGCACGGCATAATATTAAATACCCTACAGGACTTCGCTTAATACGTTTATTCATTTATTATAATGAATTTTCAAAATAAAATGTTATATCGAAAGAGATCGACGAGTTGATCCGATCTGAACCTTATTCAATAGCGTTCGTCCTTGGTCCGAAACTTGTCGATGGATGTACCAAATTTCATCAAAATATCTCAAAAATTAGAACCTGTAGGTGGAATACATAAAAAAAAGGCGGACGAACGGACAGACAAACATAGTATATCCAGTACAGTAAAAGTCTTAAATGCTTCGGAGTTTTGCAAACATCCACACAAACTTAATATGCCGTTCTACCACAAGTGATGTAGGATGTAATGAGCTAATACTTGATGCATGTGAGATGATCTTCCGCATATAGATCTTGTTAGGCGCGCAAGTTCAGGTAATAAGATTGTATTCTTGAAACGATTTTCCAAATATTCGAGAGTAGTTATGGTTCATTTGGTTCATGTGCATAGAGGCATAGATAGACCGCTTAACAGTTGAAAACAAAAAAAATGTATTCTCTCTTATAAGAAATATTGAAGAAGAACGAACAATGAATAAATTATAATAAATTGTGTGGTTGTGTCAACTGATGATCTAATTTACGAACATTCGCGAATCGTTCGATTACTATCTGTTTTATTCATTTTGCGTAGATCATATCATATTAAGTGATATCATTTATATTTGTTTTGTGAAAAATTTCTATTTTGATATTCGATTTTCACAATTTCTGATTATCTTAACTCATGAAATACTTATTAGTTGCTTTTTTGAATTACTCACAAAATTGAAAACAAAACATTTGTGTCCATAAAAAAAAAAAAAATCTATGTAAACAAAGCGAAAGCTTAAATTATGAGTCAATGGCATAAATGCTTTGCTTGCATTCTGTCTGCTACCTGGTGAATGAAGACACTATGTTACAAAAGTCTCAATACACTCTCTAACGATATTAATGAGATAAACTTGCATGCATAAGCTTTATGTTTATTTGAAAAGTAATTGTTCTTGAGCGGTTGTACTTAAAAAGAAGTGAGAAAATTTCAGCACTATTTTCTGCAACGAACAACAACTCACAAAATGATATTCGGTTTCGATCGAAGATTTTATACACACCTTTGCCCTTAAAAGGGTAAAAAGTAAACAACAAAAATAAATTTCCATACTCTGTAACATCGAATGGGCGTACCTGACTTTTTCATACATGTGGTTTACTATCGACGAGCGGCTCCACGGAGAGCAGAAATGTTTTACGTTTATGTAATGCTGTAGGCGTGCCATTCAACTGGTTTGTTCTATTTTCAGGAAGCAACTGGCATGCAAGAACTTCTTCATTTTAGTTTTTGCGACCAGGAGAGCATTTACTACAGATATTAAATATATGGACAGACGGACAGACTTAGATAGAACCAAAATATAATACTGTTCAAGGATATAAGGTGTCATAAGCTTCCTGCTAGGTGCTGCAAACGTTCTAACAAAATCAATATACCCTCGTCCTTGGATATATTCGTTGAGTTTTAATTGAGTTTAATTGAGTTTTTGGCTCATTCCTATTTTCAAGAAGCAACTGACATGCAAGAACTTCTTCATCTTAGTTTTTGCGACCAGGAGAGCATTTACTACAAATATTAAATATATGGACAGACGGACAGACTTAGATACAACCAAAATATAGTACTGTTCAAGGATATAAGGCGTCTTAAGCTTCCTGCTAGGTGCTGCAGACGTTGTAAAAAATCAATATAGCCTCATCCTTGTATATAGTGAGTATATACAACTCAAGTTGTTCTTATTATACTACAACAATAAAAATTCGTATATTCTATTTTGAGATAACCGTGACGAAAACAGAAATTTCGGGCATAATCGGATCATTGGGAAAACGCATAAAAGTCCGAGCTCCTAAAACATATATGTTCTCGGTTAAGATTCTGAAACGATTTTGATATAACTCGTGATCGCATAAATTCAAAATTAAATTGACAATAGAGGCGCGTGTTCTTAATGAATAGTTTAAAGTTATACAGAAATTGGGATGAGTTGTGGAGAACATTGAGGAACAGCTGCAACCCCTAATAGACCACAAATACCAATAGTTGTATAAATAAATTCCTTCCGTTTTTTAATAAAATTCAACATTACAAAGTTTTATAGTCGACATTTCGATTATCATCATTATCTATGGTCTGTTGCCATTTATTGGGCAGCTTATGAAAGTTTGCGCGAAACTTATGGGTCTGGAGGCAAAATGATTATCGATTCAGTTTTGCACATTTTGAAATTCTGCGAACAGTTGACCTGTTAAATACGACTGCATCGATTTGAAGGAATAGCAATCTGGAGAGGTCAGGTCTGGAGAATATAACACGTGCGGTAATCCTTCCCAGCCTATACTGTTGTTTTTGTTTGAGACGGACGGACGTATGCGAATTTTCATCGTTTTCACGACTACGAATTTCTTGTCCAAAATGTCGCAAACCATTTTCTAACCATTTTGTAGCTTACTGCGTGCTCATTAGCCATCTTCGTAGCTTCAGCTGCATTTGTCCAGATTAATTCAGTTAAAAACACAGAAAATTGTCGTTCCATGGATGAGTTCCACCTCTTCGGTGTACACGGAACGATAGCTTGTAAAGAACTGAATCCCGCTCAAACATCAAAATCCAAGTTATCTGCACTGGAAATTGCGGGGGAATTAAACGCGTCGGGTGTGCTTTATCAAACAACCAATGTTCGTGGGAGGAATTTATGTGTGCACCTAGTGCTTGTTGACATAAAATTCGTTAATCCAAACGTACAAAAATGATGCTAATAAGGCATCGAGCATGTCCTGTGTTATCTTGGCGAGCATATAGGGTGACGTGTGACTTTCTAAAAAACACAATTCTAAGTCTGATGCCGAAGTTAATTTGGCGACTGCCGGGGCTCTCTCCTTCCCAAGATAATTTGCATTTGGCTTTGTGGGACTTCGTTTGCAGAGATTGCTTTTTTTGTGGAACGAATCGAGCTCACTTCAACGACTCCCCTATGTTGTTATAAAAATCAATGCGCATACTGTGTGTGTGTGTGTATTCCCGGCAATTTAGCCTTGGGTTAAGATTATTAGGCATTGATATTACAACCATCAAGTATAAAAGGATCTATATATATATATATGTATATATATATATGTATATATGTCATGTGGGGGTTTTATTGCTAGGCCTGGTGGCACTATTGGACCGAACACTTATTGCAAATCTTACCGCAATTTAACGCTTAGCTAAGGCTTTCCGCCGTTAGGGCTTAAATAAGACCTCCTGCGACTTAATGCTTAAATGGGAGTCTGCGCGATTTAAAACTTGATTGTGACTTTCCGCAACTTCCTGTTTCAAGCGTACACAACCCGTTACGTTCGCTAATTATGTCCTGACTACCTTCCCGGTACTTAACGCTTAAGGCTAGCTGATCATATTACAAAACGCATCTACCTGACAAAGGAAGAGGAAGGAAATCTCGACGGAAGTGACGATCTGTAACTTCTTATAACGATTGATTTTAGCAATCTCCCAGTAGTCTCCCATTCGAAGTTAAAACAACTGGCCTTGAATTGAATCTCTCTTCTCTCTCTGCTCTGGTTACTGCCAATTCTTTCCGTCAATCGGAACTTAAACTAACTTATTGACTAAACTTATTACAATATACACTGTGTGTAAGGACCAAAACAGGCGGCGAATTTAGCTCTCACAGCGTATAATAAATGATTGAATTGTATTGTTAATAAATGCGCAACCGAGGTCCAAGGGTGTTCATGTTGTACTATGGGAAAGAGGGGGAGGGAAAGGGAGAAGGCCTCACCCAGTAGAGCCTTTTGTCCAAACGGCAAGTTGTATCCCTTTACCGGTTGAACACTCACTGCAACTGCAACAAACCCTACCGCATTGAGATTTTAAGCCTCGAACACTGACTTGGTAGTCGCGATTCCTAATTATTCGGCTACTCTTGCGGACCTGTAACCTACCGGTCGGAATGTCACGAAATATTAATCCAATTCATTTGAAGGTTGATGCTATTATTTCAAAATAATCATCTTACCTCTCTTTGCCATTTGACGAACTTACTGAGTGACGTGTTTGCTATGTGTTTACAATAAAAATTGAAAATTGTTTTTCAAAATTGAATCTCATAACAAAAGTGATTAGATTTAATATTTAAGGGTGTGAAGTTATATTTAAATATAACTAGCAAAGACACAAACAAAAATTTCTTTACAGAGCTCTGTTAAGGCCTTAACAGAATTCTATAAAACGAAGTCTCGAAGGGATTTAAGTCAAAATTCAGTTAAAATAAAACTTTTGGAAAATTTTTTTACAAAATATAATAAACAAAACATGCATTTATGTAAATTAATTAATATTTGAAAAGTCAGTATTTTTACACTATGTCATAAAACCATGCCCTGCGAAAAAATGAAACTAGCATAGCACGAATCCTCTATTAATAGCCTTTCC